>VKOC01017346.1:0-129930 GCA_009364415.1 Spea multiplicata
ATTTTACTACGCCATATGACCGGCAAAGCCCTTTGGCTTTTTCTTAAAAAAATGAATGTACAGTTAAAGGACCACTCCAGCCATCTTATGTACTTCAATGCGTATAATAGCCAGGAGATCCCATTAAAGTTACATGGTGCAGACATTTTCCATGCGGATGATGGATGAGTTCGGTCTTATACATCTCCAGGCACATAATATACCGGTACTTACCGTCGTTCAGGTCCAACATTGTCTCAAGTGTACGTAAGTGTATGTAGGTTTAAAGAAAAAGAGATTTTAAATGAATTTGAAAGATGCTGTTCTATTGTATTATGTATTAAGCAAATAAACTAAAGCAGATCAGCCATTTGATTTCAGTTTGTATGGGAACAGTCTATGACTGCTTGCATTTGTAATACATGGCAATTTAGAGTCCCTGGCAAATATTATAAATTAGTTAAAATCTAATATTTTTGAAAAAAATATATTTTTAGAAAAGCATCGGAGATTGGGTTACAATCATGTCAAATTAAGCAAACTATGGAAGAACAGAACTTTTAAAGTAGCGCTGCGGCTCGTTGTAGACGTGAGCGACCATGTATGCACAGAGAGAACTTCTGTGAAGCACTTCAACCTCTGGTTCTGCCATGAGGCTTACAGCTTTTTAGACAAAGTCAGTCATATTCGTACAGTAAAAGAAAATACTGGTCAAAAGGCCGGTCATTAAATTGACTAAAAAAAAAATCCTATAGACCAGTTCTTGACTGTGCTATGTACTGAAACATAGCATATGAACACATGTATTTAAACATAAAGTCTGGTTCTAATTAAAAAAAAAAATCAATTTAACTAAAATATTGCTAACATTAGTCTTTTGAGTCAAAGTGATAAAGTACGGTCAATTTTGTATACGGATACAGCTTTCCTAGTTCTATCTGCTACAATTGGGCTTGTGTAATTGTCTTTTAGCACATCTCCAGGAAAGTCCGCTTCCGTTATCAGTGCTGCTAATAGCACCACTTCATTTAATGTCTGAGTAATTAATGGATTCCATTATTACAGTATTACTTAGGTCTGCATTCATTTCCATTTGCAAAAAAAGGGTATTTCATTCCCAAACCATAGAAGTATTTGGTTGGATTATTATAATTCTACAGCAACATATTTTTATTCTCTTATCTGAACTATAATTTCACTTTACTATAAGTGTCTTCACCGGAAAGCGATTAACCATTCTGTTCTTGGACAAAAATATCGTTATCTTGCAGTGTTTTAATAGGATGCATGTAAATAGGACTGCAAAGCTCGGCTGAATATTAATTTGCATTCGTAAAAAAAAAACACAGCATTGAGCTGAATAGTAAATGTATATAAGTAAATGCCTTTTGGGTAAAAATCCTCTTTATGAGACAAAGCAAAAAAAAAAATATTATAAATATAATAATTCTTCAAAAAAGTGATTACAAATGTATAAAGCGGCCTTTTTATACTTGTTATCATAGAAATGATTTGGTTATCATTGAATGGATGTGGTATACACCTGGATACTGAAGGGCAAATACGTGTCCTCTTTCCTCTCTGGGCAAACCTCTATATGAAGACGCTTGTGTGAAATTTTGGCAGAAGACTAAGCTAACATTTATCATAGTCTAAGAACAGGTGGCAACTGGCAACCTCTACTGCTGGTGCAGAAAATATGAAGACTGGGTTTTGTATGAATTTCATTATTGAATGTGATTGCACATAATGCTGTATCATGTATTCCTGTTTGTTCTGACCTAGTTCTCCCAAAGCAGGTTCTTTTTTTCCACTATGCAACCAAATTATACATTCATTCGCAATACTAAGTGTTTGGTTTTTTTTAAATCAGGTAATACATATCACAATTGGCAGTTTTATATTTTTGGCTTCCAATACAGATGCTCTCTGGATGGTGATCCGAGCTACAGCTTTAACACTGGAAAAAACAAGCCAATGTTTTTTTCAGTTATGTCATCTGGGTCTATCATTTTCTTGCATATAACAAAACTGTAGCAACAACCATTGCCTTTTTCCCTACCTCTACACCTGACAATTTTACATTTGATGAAGGTCCCCCAGGCCACCTTTTATCTTCAAGTGGAAATTTTTTGGGTCATGGATGGAAGGGTACAGAGCCAGTTTAGCTTGGGAAGTTTATGCTGAACTGGTTGGGTCACATAAAGCACTGTTGACTTAAGCAGGGCTTTGGAGAAGAGATTAATATTTCAGCTGCTCGATTTCATTATGCATGATGTGTTGTATATACTTCTCCTCTCTCAAACCAATACCACCAATTGATATGCGTGGAGAATAATCCGCTCTGCGTTGTGTATTAATGATAAATGTAATACCCTTGTTACCTCCTCCAAGAACTAACATATAACCGTATCCCCTTTTCCAGATAATATATATGTCTAATTCTACTAAGGTTTTCTACCTGATATTACGATAAAACAGCCAACCCAAGATTCTTACCAGAGAGAGAGCTTTAACTAGAATCTGCCCAGATTAATGTTACAGCAAAGACAAAACCAGAGTTACAGTGATATACAGATGACAACCATTCATACCACTCACAAACATCCCATCTATCTAATATCTGCTGCTAAGTGTGTATGCTGTGTGGGTGATGTGCCAAGGGTGAGACTCACCAATCTAGTCTTCTCTGTGTGTTTCTACAATGTCTTTTTAAGGGATTTCTCTATTGATGTAAATGAGGTCCCTGTCCTGTGTTCCCAAGACCCCACCGTGTGATGTTATTGACTTGCTATGTTTCCCATGCCTATCCCCAGGTGATGCATTTCCTTCCTTCTCTACATAGTATGTAGGTGTGATATTCTTACAGCTGTCTTTCCTGTTACTTCCCCCCTAAGTGGCTTGCAGCTATCATACATACACATATACACACATAAACTTAATCAAGCACATATTAATTACAAATATACATAATTTGTATTTACCCCAACATGATGGAACCCTGGGTCATTGATTCTCTATGGTATGCATTGGTAGTTTGGTCCACCATTATGCATTTTTAAGGTGGACAGATTTTTGGAAAGTCACCATACTGATTTGACTATATATTTAAGGGGACCAGCGGAGCCCTTCTTGCGTGAGACACTTTCAAGTTGGTACATTATGATTCACAGCAGATATAGGGAGCAGATATATAAGTTTCACAGATCAAATGTTCTCCAACTCATTGAACATTAAGCCTTGATAAGGGCTCTGTCCAGAGAAACATTGCTTTTCTGAGATCATATAAATGATGTTTTCATACTACTAGGACATATCTCAGTCTAATAAGTTGACAGGAGACAGTCAGGCTGGCCTTTTTAGCCATAAGATGAGCCAAAATCCTGTACTCTAAGGGCCTCCTAAAGATTGTTGTACACAGAGCACCCTCAGCAAGTAAAATGAATTCCCAAGTATAGTTGTTTCCATCCGAAGACCTTAACATACAAGCACGTTTCTTTTTTTTTTATTTAAAAAGTTAAAATAAGTGGACATTTCATTAATGTTGTATGCAACATATATTTAATGCAACTACTAAAAATGGGGGAAAAAACAATGCAGTTATTATTATTATTTTAATGCAACGACTAAAAATGGGAGCAAAAAACACTCCTGCAGTTTCTAGGACAAGACCAAACATATATAATTAACAGCTTTGATCCAATTTAGCAACAATCTTCTCTTGGTTATTGTATTTTATTGTGATGTTTTGTATAGGCAGATATGAGTGTGGCTATGAGATTTCCCTAAACCATAATCCATTCAAGATTGCACATAACCAGTAAATGACAACTGTCTAGCCAGGGTAATTTCTTTAATACAGAACAATAACAATTTAATCGAGCTTGGTTTATTTTAATCCCTCCGCAGATGAATCAACAAAACATATAGATAAAGCAACCAAATATATCACAATCTCTAGATACCCGATGACTGCATTCATTTACCTGTTGGGTACTGGAAATGAGAATTCGAGTATATAATGTGTTGAATACAGTATTCAGCACTCAATGATTGGGACCAAAAAAATATTTATACATACAGATATTTCCTTTTGAAAATTTTTCCTTTTCAAAAACTGTTTAAACATCCACAAAAAGAATAGACTCCTTAACCCCGCGTGCTACGTTATTAATGCCATTGGTCTTAGTCATTAGTAGGTTTAAAAATGTTTTTTATCAGATCCAGGATTGCATATTTGTTCAAGTACTTTTGGGAGGCGTTCATTTTAAGTCATAGATGTTTTAGTTTGTTTGCTAAACCTTTCATCATAATGAACAAACAAAGCACAAAAAGAATGTAACGTGAGATTTATTGGTTCAGTTGCCTCTAGTTGAATTTTATATAATGTGCGGATCTACATGTAATTTATCTGTATAAAACACTATTCTGAGCCTTGGGATTATGCTGCCTACACAGTATAAATGTAATTTGGTAAAATATATTTTTCATTCCTACTTTATTAACATAATAAGCTTTGAAGACGAGGAAGGTAGAACGTGGGTGGGTGGGATCGACAGCACTGGGGACAGGAGAGCGACGGTCTGTTAGTGGCAGATCAGGGGTATCTATAATTACTCCACTGGAGTAAGGATACCCAGTCCTCCCTATTGGATCGATTGCACCCCTGTATAATATAATAGTATAATTGCAATTATTGTACCCATAGTATTGTTCCGTTTTTATACATTTTGACCATATATTTTAATACCGTTACACCTTTTTAATCTTGTATACTAACTGAATTCACCATAGTTTCTCTGTTCTAAGCTGTCACCTATTACCCATACTTTTCGACATTACCTGTCCCAAAATACTTGTTGCCCAGTGAATGGGGAGGTTTGTCACGCTCCATCGACATTACATGGGCAGACAAATGACAACATAAGGTCTTGCATCCGTGGGACAGCCATTCTGCTCTACCTTTTTGGATGTAAAGTGCCAGATTCATAAACATGGCGAGCTATGTGTAAACTGTAATAAACCTATACACAGGATTAACAAATGTGTCATCTTTCTACAAAAAAAGTTTGATGTACCAGGAACACAGATTCAACCTTGGTGTTAAATACCTCATATTTTGATGACCTTGCATGAGTGGGATTTCCTACCGCGAACATCATAACTGCCCCTATAGTACATTTAACTATTCATGTATCATCTTATTCTTTACTCAGTTAGAGCCCCAACAGGCAATACTTTCCTCCGCTTCAAGCATTACAGATTGATGCCATTCAACAGCAACAGGGATACGGTATATGGTCATGAATTACATCTCACCTTTGCCATCTGGGCTTGCACTCCATTAGCTTTGAGAGATGCAACTGCCTTCTGTGCTGCAGCTGGACTATCAAAATCCACAAATCCATAGCCTGAAAAAAACAAATATAATAATTGTTGTTTAATTCTGCATTCATCAGCTATAACTCAAATGATTATAATAATTATATACAGTGGAAGAAGTGAGAGCCAGTCCTACTTATTATGATCTAATATTTTGATTATTTAATACAAATAATGGGAATGTAATTCATAAATAGTTAACCACAATTAGCAGTTTTGGGTCCCATTTCAATCTAAATTTAATAGTTAATTTTCTGATACAAAAATACATATTTTATATTTTATTTACACAGTACCTAAGGAATAAATTATATGAGTGACATCCATTTTCATTTTTTATAAGTCTCTCTCTCTCTCTAGATATATATACAGGATAGATTGATACATAGATAGATAGATATACATATTATTTACTTTTCAGGAATACAAAAAGAATATTAAAATATTAAATTATCTATTAAAAAATAAAGTATAAACACAACAAAAACCCAAATTCAGTTTGCAAACCTTTTTACAATAGAGCCTTTCTACAAAACCAAAAAAATTTAGTTTTTCCATGAGGAATTGTGATTATTTTCATCCTTAATCACAGGCAGTTTCCTCAAAACTATATTGATCTATTGTTGCTAAAAATGGGCATCACTAGGCTACATTACTATGCTAGAGTATATTTTCCAAGGCAGCGCACAACATTCTTAAATGTCCTTTTTTGCTCTTCAATCCATCTGGTATGTCCAAAAATAAATTACCAGATCTTGCAGCAGATGTTTCATAGTGAGATATTTACAAAAGAGAAAAAAACAATTACAATAGCGCAAGCTCTGTTCAAACAGAAAAGCATGGTCAAAAATCATGGCAAATACTCTCCTACTCGATCTTTACATTCTTCCCATGGGCTAAGGGTCTCCTCCTCGCTTATCACCTCTTCCTTTTCCCATCTACAAGATTTCACTCTGGCTGCCCCATATCTCTGGAATCTACTTCCACTAAACCTCCAACTCACTTCTTCAGACAAGCCGCACCAACTTAGCTACTAGAGCTTCCCTTGTCACTGATACAACCCAACACTACCTCTCACCCTTTCTCTATGCCTTATGTTTGTCACCCCATTCCCTGAAGATTGTAAGCTTGCGAGCCGGGCTCTCTCCACCTAATGTATCGGTTTGTCTTAGTCTGTCAATTCTCGTCTTGTCATACCCCTTGAATATATGTATTGTATTAAACGCTGCGACAATTGTTGGCACTATATAAATAAAACATAGTAATTATTAAATGTTTAGTAATTAGACCAGATATCCCAGAGGTTGAGACTTCGGTACCCTGAACATTTTTGAAACCTAAAGGCAAATTACCTTTTAAAGCAATTTAAGTTCAGTGTAGTAGTTTGTGTTTGGAAAACAGTCCCAAGCCAGTTTATTTTATTGAATACCATCCTTGAATAATAAATCAGTGGCTTTAAAGAAGAAAGATTACATATATCGATTTCTTTTTAATGATACAAATAGAGGCTACAGTTCCCACTTCTTTGTATGTAATGATATTTTTTAATGCCCCCAGATTTCATTTAAAAATGTGGTCATTTTACATTTTAGGGTTCAGGCTGTATGGGCAAAACATAGGGATATAACCTGAGAGCTCCCTTGAGGTTTTTTGAGCTATGGGTAATGTTCAAACCTAAAGGTAGGGGAAGTGAATATTACCACTATTACCTATTACCAATTTTCCACTAAATAAATGCCCACCAAAACTCTGCACCTTCTGGTTTGGCTCCACCATTTACCCATTCCAAAGAAATATGACATTTTGGTCAAAACCAATATAACTATACATTAAATAAATATAAAGTCCATGAATCATGAACTACATACAATCCTCAGCTCGAGAGAAATATGCAGTTACAAATCCAAAACTAGCAAGATACTAATTATTCTTGTTTTCCTTATGACCATCTCTCCGGTTTTTTTTCCATTTATAATGAGACACATATCTCAATAATACTTTGAGATGCACTAAAATGTAATTGTTTTCTTAATATAAAAACAAGTTACCGGCAATTCCCAATGTGATCTCAAATCCAGACAAGATATTAATCATGCACAGAATACTCAAGCTTTTTACATTCCAGATGCCAAAGGCCATCACTTTACCAGACACAGCACAGTAGCAGAGCAAGCAGAACACCAGCATGGAGCGTCTAATTGTCGGATCTGTCCTTGAACCAGTTATTATTCCCCGTTGTCAAAAGGAATTTTGGTGAAAATATAAAGTTAAGATTTAAAATTTATATATTAATACTGTTAGCAAACATTTTGGTCAGTAATTATTCGCACACTAATGCTTCATGCTTTAGAAGTAGGTGGACATTGAGAAAGCGGTCAATAGACGCGTTGCATGAAACTGTATGAGAGAGAGACATGGTTTAAAGATGTGCAATTTATGAAGTGTAGCCGTTTATGAAATCTGTACATAGTACATATGTGGATATTCTCTATTACTTTGATCCATTGCTTTGTATATGTGTAGCTTGAGAATATTTGCTTAGCGTTATTGCTAAATGAAGCTACCAAGACTTGTTGAAAACAAGAGTGCAGGCAACGTTTCCAAACATCATCTTCTTCAAGAAGGGTGGTCTGGAGATTAGATTGGGCACTTTCACCCCAACATCCAATAAATGACAGATGTGCGGCTGCCTACTTGATACACGCAGCTACATGCTAAGCTCTTACAGCAATAAAGATGGCAACATGGCGCCTGTAACACAACTACTATCCAAAAGTTTGGGGTCACATATTGTATTTGGTTTTATGACACTTTCTACCTTTGCTAACATAAATGCAAAAGGGTTTCTAATGATCAATTAGCCTTCTAAAATTAAACTTGGATTAGCGAACACAACGTACCATTAGAACACAGGAGTGATGGTGGATAATAAAGGGCTTCTGTACACCTATGAAGATTTCCCATTAAAATCAGCCATCTCTAGCTACAATAGTCATTTACAACATTAACCTCATCTATACTGTATTTCTTATCCATTGGATGTCACTTTAATGGACAGAATGTGTTTTTCTTTCAAAAACAAGGAAAATTCCAAACAACCCTAAACTTTTGAAAGTTAGTGTATATATTAAAATCAGACAACTTTATGATGTATCAGGGTCTGACTTCTCCCTCATCTGCTGAGGGGGCACATTATACAAAAGGGGGGCTCTAGGCGGCAGCTTATTTTGCTTATCTCATAGCCCCACCTCTGTTATGGATGCAACAACATACAAAGTAGGCCTTCATAAATCCAGAATCATTACTTAATTTAGCTATGCGTGAACACCATTACAAAAATTAACACTGTAATTAATATATAATGTTAGGTTAATCGGTTCCAATTAAAATGACTGGTGGCGCAAATAATTACCAAACATGTTGAAATTAGAATTCATGCTAGTATTTATAAAATATTGATTGCCAACTGTAACTGGCAGCAATCCATTGGCAGCTGAGCAAGCATTCTTTGGAGCTGAGCAATGGTTTTTAGCTGAAGCAAAAGACTGCTAATATGTTCCTTACAGAGGTGCCAGCCACAAACAAGTGTTCTATTCCTCATGCACACAGAAATCCTTACCAACAGTATGTTGGTGAGTGGCTTAGACTAATCAGACCTTTTATATGTATTTATGAATAATATATATATCAGAGGTGGCCTACCTGCGACCCTCCATCTGCTGCAGGACTACATCTTCCATACTCCTCAGCCAGCACCTTAGCTGGCTGAGGAGTATGGGAGATGTAGTCCCGCAGCAGCTGGAGGGCCGTAGGTAGGACACCTCTGATATGTAGATTCAAAAAGTCAAAATACCCAAAGGTAACACTAACATTAGACATAACGATACAGAAGGAAAAGAGGGTCCTGCTCTTGTGTGCTTACATTATATCAGGGGTAGCCTCCTAATAGGTAACCTAGATATCTGCCTACAACATGGAGCTGGTAAGAAAAGGCACTTTGAACAGGCTTACCATGAAGGAATGAGTTGGGAAGGATGCACGAGAGACTCACTGCTTATATACACTATTGTCTCAACTTGCTGAGCTTCCCTGAAACAGCAGTGGGTAGACAAACCAGTTGAGAAAGGAGGATAGTTTCTTGAAGCATTCTAAAAACCTCATGGCTAGCGTTATTTTGATCACCGACAGTTTAAGCAGTGTTTTACATACTGCATGTGGTATAACATACTTAAACTGGTGGATAGGAAAGAGTCTTTTAGGAGATGCATTGGATTTTAAGCTTTTGGGACTCATCATGCTCTTGACTAGGTTTATTGAAATACCAGTTATGTACAGGTGTTTCACGGCAAATGGAAATGTCCTTATCCTGCAAGACAAACACAGCCAAACACACACCAGAAAGACAAGATCTTTCCATGCCATTCACAGAATTATAACCTATGTCTCATTAGAAGCATCACAGTTAAGTCACAAATGAAGAAGCGGGCCCCTTAATTACACTTCTAGGAATGTAGTGTGTCCTTTATTTATTGTGTCCTTTATTCATTGTGCCTTACTTTTTAGTATAGTGTAAATAAAATCCATTATCTAATCCAGTAATATAAATGTTCATTCAAAGACAGAATTATGTTTACATTTCTCTCAGTCTGCTATTAATGGTGAAAGAAATCCTCACTAACTCAAATATTTGATTTCTTGAGTTAAAACTTCTATTTGATTAAGATATAAACCTGCCTACAAATTAGCCATGTCTGGCATACACTAATTATTTTATGTAACCTACAAACGTACATGCTAAAACCTTTGTATTGGATTTTCTAGAATGGAATATAGCAAACTAGAGATCTTAACATTTAGACAACATAATACATACTTGCATTTTATACTATATCCCTAATGCTTCTAGGACCTTAATAGATGATATATCTGCAAAAATACTGGAAAATTAATTTGATATGTATATAATACACACATACATTATATGACCAAAAGTACGTGGACACCTGACCATCACACCTATATGAGCTTGTTGGACATCCCACTCCAAAGTCATGGTCATTCATACAGCAGCCTCCACTCTTCTGGGAAGTCTTTCCACTTGCTTTTGGAGCATGTTTTGGGGAATTTGTGCCTCTTCAGGCACAGTTATCCTGGAACAGGAAAGGGCCTTCCCCAAATTGGTGCCACAAAGTTGAAAGCATAAAATCGTCTTGACAATAATAGCACTTAAAGTTGACCGGGGCTGCTCAAGCAGGGCGGGAATTTCACAAACTGACTTGTGGCAAAGGTGGCATCCTATGATGCTTATAAAGTCACTGACTTCTGTGTAATTTATACACACCAGGACTACAAATTATATGGCCAGATCATCATCTATTACATTTTATGCTCAGGGCCATGAAGGGTCGAAAATGTTAGGCACTGGTATTTATTATAGGGCATCTGATTTGGTAAATAAATCTATTTCTGAAGAGTGAGTAGACAGTAACTGATTTTTTTGGGTTACCACAGTATATGAGCAGTCCAACAGAAGTGCTGAAATATCCTATCCTGTGAGCAGCCATTACTCTCTTGACTGATTACACCACTGACCTATCGGTGCGTATCGGCAAGCATTTCTTTGTCTACAGACATATGCACATACACAATGCTCGGTGATTTCACTTTTTCTTGATTTACATATTTTGACACTGTCCTATAGGATTCATTAATATTTTACAACCTACGGTATATGATTATATTGGAAATAAGGCAACATGTACTTGTTTAAAGTCTTTTATTAGACAAGACACAGTACTATATTGAGTTGTGTCTCAATTATTGTTGCCCTAAAAGATGATTGTGGTCAACTATTAGAAACAGCTCGGGGGAAACACTAATAATTACAAAATAAAATAAAAGCTGCCACTGTTATTTGAAATTCATTGATATTCTAAAAATCATGGTCCTTTTGTAATGACGGCTTCCCCTTATAACCTATCAATACACAGCTGCTTTCTTTTTGCTAAACTATCATATTTTTTATTTAGTGAAAGCCCTGAAGGCTTTTTACTCTGTGCTTTTCCTAAATGCTCTCATTAGTAATGCAATCACTAGCCTTTCCCTGAAATGTAATATAAATGTATTGCTCTACCTCTGACCTGCTGCAACAAATGGATTCCGATTTGCTTTATTATTTTCCGTCAGTCTGTCATATCAAAACTGAGAAAGGGAATTATTACCATACTCACTTATACTGTAAGCACTAATTATATCGAAAGATCTAAAACTCAGTTCTCAGAAGGATAAATTCCTTACAAAAGAGTCGGGGCACTTCTTGTAAGCACCATTTTTTAGGGACATGGTGGATAGAGATGGGTACAAAAACCAAAATGTTCAAATTAGAAGAAAAACATCAGCAAGCTGAGCTCTGACTTGTATTGCCATGGCATGTTGATAAGCCGGGCAAGGCATTTGTTGGGTCACAGGCCCAGTTCAAACCATTGGAGGAAACGTTTACTCACTCTCTGTCTCACTCTTACCAGCCTTATCACCTAGAGGCTCTTCCATTTTGCGAAAGGGCTCCAGGAGACATTTTTAAGAACTCTGCTGGGTTGGAGGAGTGGCGTCAATAGATTTTGTGCCTACAGGCCCGTGGGATGTTAACCCATCCCTAAAAAACACCTCAATGTTGTTATCTTGGTAAAGCTTTCTTGTAATTTACCACAGGCTGCCCTGCAATTTTCCATCTTGTCACAAGCATCTCGCAAGAAAGAAAATGTATTCAACCTCATTTGAACCAATGTATCAGAGCTGCAAGCGAGTTTATTAATTCATGTTATATTATGCATGTTCCCTGTGTATATACCAAATATGTATTTCATGGGACTTATATGTTTTCACATAATGTCTACGATTAAATGTCCCTCTGGCCTCTCGCTACAATAGCTCCCCCACTTTTAAAAGAAAAATGCCTACAATTATTTCCTGCCTGCTAGCCTCCTTGTAACTCACCCCAGGCTTCTTTGCAGCTCACCATCTAGTATAAAGCTGTAACCCATGAAATCATCTGTTTATTTTATTTATAGAGTCAATTTTATGCAACCACTTACCCCTAATTACTACTTCCACAACTGAATTTACCCATCTGCTTGCATTTCCTCACACATGGAGGGCACCTGCCTGGGGTAAATGGACCAGACCCACCCATAAACAAGGGATCTTTGCCTATACTGGCATTCTAGAGCATATTAAAAAAAGACATGGAGTGTACCGGTTTGGGGCAACAAACAGGCTTCTTGCCTTGGGTGCCCTTTGGTCTAGGACAGGCATTGACCTCGCTCCCCTAACATTAAACCAAAACTAAATTAAATAGTGATAATCAAAAACGGGGATAAGCATCATTCAGACAACTTTCCTGATACAATGTGTACAAGTATCTTCCCAACCACATGGAAAATAATAGAAAACAAAAGAAACAAATAGTGCATATATTTTGTGTAGGAGTGGTGAAAAAATGAGTATGACTGGACTCTTGCCTTAGTAAGGGATTTAGTCCTGCTCCCTAGGTGGTAAAGTATTCTTATCAGGAGGTCCACTTGGAGAATAATTGGCAGGAACAGATATGGTTCGAACAGAAAAGCAGGATAGAAATGCAATTAAGCCTCACACGAGGCTTGAAGCTCGCTGTTCCCTCTGCTGTCTGGGGTCTGGTCTGCAGAGTGGAGCATTGGGCTGTTTTTTGGGGAAATGAGCTCAGATGTGAGGGAGAGACCTGAGCAGAGAATCTAATTCATCTAAGAATGCGTACACATAATCACGTAACACCAAGTATACTGATAAAAGGAGGGAAATACTGCAGACTAAAGAAGCCAAATAACAGGTGAAACGCACCGGTGTGCATATGGAATTACGTAATACTGAACCAGCAAGCACTGTGACTCCCACGAACAGCCACTACTGCTTATGCTACCATCCTATAGACTGTTTCTGGACAGAGAAACCACATTTTACCTAGATCAACATTTTTTTATCCCTATTATCTACCCTATCTCCCCCCTTTGTACTTCACTTACCTTCCAGCAGTCCTGCGACGAGAGTTTCCCTGCTCTGCCGTGGTGCGCGCTGTTTCACTGCTGAGCGCCGGAAATTACGTCATTAGAAATTACGAAATTAGAGGGCTCGCAGAGGGGAGAGAGGGGCGCCGAGCGGGTACTGACAACTTGATAAGCAAAAACCACTCAGTGCCCCTCTCTCTCTCCGCTTCAAAACCCCCCAAAAAACGGCGATTGGGGAGGCAAAGTCCATGGCAAGGCCGGCCCTGTATATATATGTGTGTGTGTGTGTGTGTGTGTGCCATTACTGTTAAGATTACATGTGTTGACCAATCTGTTTAAATAATTTAGGACAATATCATAACTGTGATTAGGGCACGTTGAAATGTATTGAGCCTTGAGCCTTAAGGACAATGTAAAAGACAGGAGTCAGTGACTGTTTCCAAATGTAACCTTTATGCTTGTTTGGAACAACATTGTGCTTCTTACTCCATCTATGGTTATCCATGACTTTTCTTGTAAATAACCAAGTCTTAGACTCTTGAGATATAGCCCATTCAATAGCCTGCCACCTATTCTATTACAGTGACTTGCAAATAGGTCTAGTAGCAGCCTTTCTGACATAGAACAAAACAGCAAGATTTCTTTTACTTCTCTCTACATGGTGCAGAACTTATCTGGGGATATTTTAAGAGGTCCCATATGTGGAACAGCTCTTTAAAGTCACCTACATGCAAGCAGAGGTTCCAATTGTGGAAGCCCTGAAGACAAATAGTTAAAAGGCCTGCATGACTGAGGGAGTACAGCCTGACCAAGATGGGGTTAAGCTTTAAGCAGCAGGTGGTAATCAGGTTGTCAGGGAGGTGAATGAGAGGTCACCGGTTTTTGCTAAGGGTATAAATGGGCAAGACCTTAGTGAATCAGCCTCTTTCTCTCATTAACCATAGAATTAATGTCAGACGAGCCTGCCCGCCCTGTTACTTGGTGGGTGTTTGGGTTCCTGTCACAGCTGTGTAATGGCGGTGAAGGGGTGGATAAATAAGGGGGGGTCCAGCCTATTTAATATTTTGTTTTGTTGGTAATGGGGTCACTTCAACGGCTATCCAGCAGGTGTCAGTACTTTTTTGGTTTGTACAGTGGGCCCTCTGAGCTGGTGATCGGCGGCTAGGGGGTTAAAAGAACATGTGTTTTAGGGCTGGTGTTTGGCCGTGAGTGATAGGTTTGCCGGAGTCTTTCCCTCCATTTATGGTATGTGGGCATTCTAAAATGTACGGTTATTTATCCACTCATGTTAACTAGTTTCTTAATTCATGTTAATAAAAGCTGTGGCCTTCTCAATCCAAATTAAAGTTGTCTTGTGTTGTCCTTTACTTTTAATAAGTATAATTGGACTTGCCTAAGTCATGATATAACAGCTGGAAAAGTTCAACTGGACCACTCATATATTGAAAGAGACTAGAATATTTTCTGCCCTAAACCGTGAGACCCACAGAACTTGCTCATTGCCAAGAGTGAGCTGGCCAAAAGAGCAGTGGGAAAACTGCCAGTTCTCCAAAGAGAACAGAGTATGTGCCTGACTATGTGAATGTGTGTGTTAGTTTGTGTGTCAGTGTGTTTGTGTGTCTCTGTGTAAGCGCGGAATTTAGAGTATGGAGGGGGCACTCAGCTTTACATGTACACTTTGCAAGAAGTTGACAGCCCTTGCCTGCTCATTGCCATTCAGAACTAAGGATCGGGCATAAAAACCTTGGAAAATCCTAGGATTAGCTCCTTATACTCCACGAATGCTACTGGTTTCTACACTGTTAATGGACTGAAGGAGGTAAGGATTCAACCAGCAGCACCTATTGTGTTATTACTACTCTATTAGTTCTTCAAACTGAAGGACTCTTTTAGTCCTTCAATATTTAAGGGTCATCTCAAGGTTATTGGACCCAATACTTTTGGAAAATTAAATGATACATAATGTCACATCTGTTATCATCAAGCAAAAAAATGAAAATGCATTCAAATATATTTAAATATTGCCCTTCTTAATTGTCCTCGGTCACTGCTCTGTGTACATTTCATGGGAATTATCTGTACAAAATGTTTGTTTTTAGAAGTGTATCTAACGGATTAGTCTCCTTTCTGCTTCACACTTGTGAAAGCTGTAATCCAATCTCAGTGGAATGTCTCCCATCCCTTATAACAAACTTTATTTTTGTTGACCTTCTAGAGCAAAAGTCAGAGAAAGGCTGGAAACAGGAGATTGGAAAAGAAAAATAATGTCCCCTTTGATCCCCCTAAATGTATAATTAGAAAATACAAAAAGGTGAAATTAATAGGATACTAATTAAATCCTTTTCTTGGCAATCAATGCATTTTAATCATATGCAACCTCATATGCAACTCTCATCACTCTCAATTAGACATTTAGGTTTAGTCACTAAAGCGCAAGTGCGTGGAAAGTAAGTTAACCCTTAACTAAACTGTCCTTTTCCATCAATCAACCATTTTAACTCTTCTAAAATTACATGAATTGTCCTTCATGATTGATGATTGATTAGATGATTAGTTTTATGAATAAAAACAAAACACTGCATGTTGTACATTCCCAGTGGGAATAAAGTAATTATTAGATCCAGAAATAAATTATGCTAATTCACCTGCACAATATGCTTGCTGATGAGTATGTTAATTTAACATGGGGTTAAATTTCCCTTGAGTATATGTGTTAATACTCATGATTATAATACATCATCGGCAACCATGAAAACATTTTAGCAGATGACAGAAAACTAATTTTTAAGTTATGAAATCTGTTGAATATCTTTTGGGATGTTAAATGTTACATTAATTAACTATTTTATGAAGAATTAGGAACAAAAAAGGAAGTTTCCAATCTAGCGATGTATGTAGGACTACGTCAGATAATCCCTGGTGGATTTCACAGCACAGAGAACCAGAGAAACTATTATCTTTGGAGGTAAAAGTACAATCATAAATCCTCAAATTTTAAGCAGACAACCATGTTTTGGAACCACTTGAATGCCGTTAATCTCTGCTTGTTATAATATTAATGCCATTTTGAAAAGACACAACTTCAACAATACTGTCAAATGCTCAGAGTGTTTGTGTATTTTACTGTTTAAATGTTTTTATTGCTTTTTATCCTCAATCAACAGTAGCTGCATCATGAAAACGCAATTAGCACATCATACGACATTTACACTAGCAATGCGTAAAACCACTGGAATATCCAGCAACTAGATGGCGTGGCAAGGTCTACATGCTACACGTACAAGTTGGTATCATCTTCTACATTTCTATGGAACATAGTAAAACACACAAGCATCAATGTCTCAGTAGACATGGGGCCCATGGAATCTACTTGCCAGCAAATCGAGGACATTCCAATATAAATCTTGGTATAGTGGTCAGCTTTGGTTATGGTAAAACCCACTAGAAAGGGGTGGCTCTACATGAGCCTCTCTACTTTGCCTGGCAAGAGGGCATATGGCTGGATATCAAGAGAGGGCCGGTAACACTGGGGAGAAGTGGTTGCACGGGATAATTTGGTTGCCAAAAGACCGTTAATTTTCTGCTTTTGACTCCTTTGACCATTTGTGTTTCAGCTGGATATAGGCAAGAATAATTTAAATGCTACTGGGATGTCAATATATGTGTTTCACTGGCCTTGTGTTATAATCTGGAACATTGGTAATAACAAAGAGAAACTGCTTTTAATTGAAGTATGCTCAGACCTCATCTTCACTTGTATTGTTATGGAAGGACAAAGATCCAAAGTAATACCAGTGAACTGTATATAGGTCACCATGATATAGGAATTTCTATGCATTTACTGTATATGTACTTGGCTCTGATGTCTGTTTGTATATCGTTTCCATACATGTAAAGCACAACACAAAAATTATTATTATTTATTATTTGCTATTGCTTTTATATATCACAATCAACCACAAAGTACTGTTAACTTCCCACACACATACACAGCGATGTGCATGTTGGCAAAATCTCTAAAGACGAAAGGCATATTATCCATCTTGGCTTTGTCTTGCATGCACCCCCTTTGGACATGACCCTTATATCTCACCTTGGTATATTTGCTGTGCGACATATTTGTCATTTTGAAGTTCCATTTTCTAAACCTATGTGTCATGTCTTAGTTGGATACATAAATTCAACAGAAACACACATAATCTTCTCGTCCCATCAGCCACAACAGATGTGTCTGTTTATATTTGGCCCGCTGCCTTCAGTCACCACCAAATGGCCACCTCACTGGAAGAATCAGGTAACTACCAAAAGGTCCTAATCTTTTAGCTTCCCAATCTAGGCGTACTCGCTGCCAGTAGCCTGTGGTTTAACAACCAAGTGAACCCTCACTTCTTCATTCAGCGACTTGATGCCTTGCATGCACACAACAGGGGACCCAGGTGTCTGTTGCTGTTAGCTCTTAAGGTAAGCATGGGTCCTGGAGCCTTTGTGCCGGCGTGCATGTGCACATATGGCAGTGTTGAGCTAGGCGTTATGGAGACTCCGCAATAAACTTTGCAGGGAATAAAACAATATAGTGACTGGAATCAACATGTCAACTCCAACTAACAAGGTGTCCTCAGAGGTTATGGAAATGAAAGTAGTCAAACAAGATTGAAAGAATGACAGATATACACAATAACTTCTCAGCAGATGTCTTGAGGAATAACAGTAAATGTGTAAAAAAAAATGTGTTATGCACATAAGATGACAGACAAAACAGCACTTAAGGTTTTAAAACAGAGTTGAAAAAATGTGTGGACTATGTGCATTAAGTGCTACTTTTCTTCTTATATTGTCTTCTTCCCCTTTTGACCTCCAAGTTGTCATGTCTATCTGCCAATTATTCTCCAAGCTAGAAACACAACAAAAAACTGGCTATACTATATTATGCAACTCATTCTGACTCCCCATGAGTCTCATATTTTGTTTAAACTCCCTTTTCTTGGATTATTGATACAATTGTACCATTGTGCTATTTTGTAACAATCACTATACACATACCAGTCTGGTATATTGTCTATATTGTATATTCATTGAAAGAAAACGTGGTACCTAAACAATACTTATTGCGAGCATAGACCATATACATTGGTCTATATATTATTTTATCAGAATTCTATACTAATTCGTTGAGCAACAAAATGGTTTTTGATTGGCTTGTTATATTGGCTATTTATGACATCATCATGACTAGAGAGTGAGAGATCCGGCAAATCTATGTATTTTTTAATGCTCACTCAATGTAAACCTATATACATAATGGTTATGATTCACATATCGTGATTAGTTGTATTATTTTTGTTTGCCAATAAAAGAACCAACGAATAAAAAAATAATGCTATTTTTTTTGCGTGCCAATAAAAGAACCAATGAATAAAAAAATAACGCTTGGTACATTTTAAGACACCGTTGCATGCTTTTTCACGTGCGTTTGAGCACTCTGGGATTACATGCAGCCTTGCAGGTAAATGCCGCTAATTGTTACATTATCTCAATGCACAGTTAATATAATGTTTAGTTTCCAAAGGGCTGTCAAAACACTGTAATTACATTTTTGTTTTGAAAATTGAGCTTCTTTTTCTTGTTGCGTTTTGATACTCCCATTCATCAACCATACAGGTTTTTTCTCCCTGCTTAATTAATGTGCAACTGTAGCCATGTAATTAATCAAACAGCCTTCATGATGACATGTAATATCAGTGGGTAATATTGCAGCAATTCTGCTGAAACCTGGTAAAAGAAGTTCTTGAAGGTTGCCGGATAATTGAAGCTCTTACACATAGTAATTTATTTGTTAGCATCAACAACTTACACCTGAAATCTACTATTCTGTCTTACCTGCCACTCTTTTATACCCTCAAGTAGAGTCTTCGACAACCGACTGACAGTGTAAAATTCCAGCAAAGTAATAGCGGCACAGCCTTCCAGGAGCGGTAGAGGTTAAATATGAATTTAATGGTGTTATTCTACTTACACCGCTTGATTTAAAACTTTTTTTTACTAAAAGCAGCATAAAAAATGTCCTGACCTGACATTTTAACCATGTGCAGTCTGGCCTTATTCAGGTGGCCTGAATTCTCATGTGACACAGGAACAGGCACAGATAGGTTATTGCCAACTTATATAGTAAATTTCCCATAATGCGATGTGATAATAAATGTGTTTATGAAACACCTAATCCAGTGGCAAGATGTAGGAGTAGCTTTAATATCCTATTTTAAAGTTACCTTTTGTTTTTGTCTCTCTGGGCATGTGCACGGTATTTATTTCATTCTTTAGACTGTGCGTTACATTTCTTGAGACGTGTCTTAAGTACTTTAGATTAAGTTTTTATTACGTATTCTTGATCAATCCTCAAAGTGCAGTGGATTTCAAATTGGCAATCAGGAAACCAAAATAGCAGCTTTCAAAGGCAACCTAATCCTATTTCTTTAAAATGCCATGTGTGATTTTTCACATCTATCTTTCTACAAAGCAAAAGGACTCCCATTACCTTGTCGACATATATGATGGCTAAGATGGAATCAAAGGAGTTCTTCCCTTATCAAGTGGACCACAGATGGCGATATAAATATATTTGGGTTTAATATTCCAATTTAATAGGACTACCTATTAATTTATTAGAAAGATGTTACTTGATCAAAATGGACAAAAAATATTCTACAAATTGCTCTACAAATGTTGCAGATAAAAATGTGAAATATCTCAAACTCTTAAATTAATCTGCTGACATTACATATACAAAATAGATTGGATTAAAGACCAAATATGCAATAGAATGGATACAAAGAGTGAATGGATTTTTACCTGGACCCAATTTAACCAGCAATTAATACCAAACACTAATTTGGCTGCATTGGTACACATGTTACACCCAACCATGGCAGACTACAAACCCATAGTTTATCTTTGAAACCAACATGTTTGTCATGGCAAGAAATATATAGAATGATTTTATTACATACCATACTGCCATTTACCTAAAATATACGCTTTTATAACCTTATCGCACAAGAACAGACTGAATTAACATCTGAAAAGAAATTGTTGACAGCAGCAGTTTAAAAAAAACATAGTATTACTATGAAGGCAGCACAAAGACCAACATTTGGTGTGTTGCATGTATTCTCAACGATCTGTATACAAATGAGACGAAAAGCAAAAATAGCAATATTTGGGCACATTTTCTAGAAATTCTAGAACATATTATCCAACGTTCCAACACACATCATGGTGACCCCACAGAGAACATAGGGCAGGTAAGGCTGCCTTAATGCAAAGGAGCGGGCCAAATGGAATATTAGAATGAGGAAAGTAAATGAAAGGAATGGCATGACCCAAAGGAAGATGACAGAGAAAGACTGAATATTATGAAAATGTCATTAATGGGGAAAAAAAGACAATTTCTGGAAACTGGATTTCATTTTGGTAAAAGGGATATACAACATAGTAATTTAAATGTAAATGTAAAACAATTATTAAAAAGATAATAAAAATATATATGTGCCTATTAATATAGTGTAGTTTAAGATATTAGTCATATAGCTGCTTATATTCAGGCTGTTGTCTCTCCCTGGAAATATGAGGGCTTCTAGCAGCTTAGCAGGCAGTGTCTGCTTACCATATAAAGATCATTGTCTAAAACTAAAGAACCAGAGGCTTAGATGTAATGTAAAGAAGTGTTACTTTACTGAGAGGGTGGTAAATAAATGAAACAGCCGCCCAGCAGAACTTGTGGAAGCTAAAGCAGCAAGGGAACTTAAATATGCTCAAATCCTACCTCTCTGATCATACCTTGTATCTCCTTCACTGGAAAATGTTCCTCCCCCTACCACTATATATTGGTGTTCCTCAGGGCTCAGTTCTTGGGCCTCTACTCTTCTCAATCTACACTTCTATCCTTGGAATACTGGTATCTTCCTTTGGCTTCCAGTACCACCTATACGTAGACAACACCATAATCTACATTTCCTCTACTGACCTTTCACCCTCTCTACTATACCGCCTCACTGAGTGTCTTTCTGCAATTGCATCATGGATGGTGTTCGCTGACTTGGTGTCACACTTGACTATGCTCTCTCTTTCATCCCTCACATCAAGTCCCTCACCAAATCCTGCCGCCTTTACCTGTAAACCATCTCCCAAATCTGCCTATTCCTCATGTAAGAAACAACCAAAATATCAATACACTCCCTTCTGATATCCGGATTATTGTAACTCTCCACTAACTGGTCTCCCCCTCTTCCGCCTTTCACCGCTCCAATCCATCCTAAACTCTGCTGCTAGATTAATCTTCCTTTCATACCATTCTTTAACTGCTGCTCCACTATGCCAATCGCACAATTGGTTCCCCAAATTCTAAATAAGACTAAGAATGAGTCTCCTGGAAGGATTAGGAGTCTTTACAGCAGGAATACTGGGCAGACTAGATGGTTTAAATGGTTCTTACCTGTTGTCAAATTTAAGGTTTCTATGACAAACTTTGGTATAGAAAAACCCATGACATAATATGTATGATTTAATGACATGTACTGAAGGCAGAGTAATGCCAGATGCGGTTTTACATTCCCCATTCTCCTGACAACAATGTTTTGTAGGATATTGCAAATGTTGATAAGTATATATTAAGTGTCTGGTGCATCCATCACTGTGAATGTACCTTGGAATACAAATGTTACACAAAAAATGGAAATCAATAACCACAAATCAAAAAAAGATCCTGTTTCATAAAAAAAGTAAACATTATTTTCCCTGCAAAAACCACTCTGCATTTAAAACCAAAAATCTTTACTTCTGTAGACTTAATTGTATGTAAGTGAATAAGTCAAATTGAGAGCGAGCCTGCCAAAGGTAACGTTACGGTCAACAGGAAGTAAGCAAGGACAAAACGTCCATGTTTAAGAATGCATTTCTGGGTTCTGTTTTGATAAGCTGCCCGGTCAAACTCTATTTTGGGTAGAAGCCAGTATAAGAAATGTCCTCTAGGTTTCTGCGGTTCTGATTAAAAAAGGCACATAACCCCGATAAGGAAACCTCTGTGGAGCCAAATAAATAAATAAAAATAGAGAAAATGAATTAGAGGTATTTTGATTTAGAAAACACAGTTATCATTGATATGCTTCAAAGATTTACTTGCCTCCATTACAAATGTTTACTACGTGTAACATTATCACAATGCATGCTATTAATGCTATTATTAATTAAAAAATCCACTTTGTAGGCTTCTGAGTGTATTACTTTTGCCTCTTATTTGACTTTTTGAACTCAGGAAGAGATTACTTAGGAAATTTTGGTTTAGAAGTCTAGAATTTCCCAGCAACGAACACAGAGCCAACAGTTTGTGCGCAAATATTCCAGATAAACAGCTAAAATAATTCAGACAGCTAAGCTGTCCAAAACCTCCTTGATTTATTCTTTTAAGTTGAAAAGGTTATAGTGCAAGAAGTTCATGAGATTAATAATAACAAGTTATGAAATCGGACCGCAAACATGACATAAAAACTTTAATTGCATGATCAGCAAACTCTTCAGATTTTGCAAAGAAATCTAAAAATGCAATCTTTGAAAATATTTAAGTATTAAGTATCATTAAGGCATCAATTGAGATTAACAATGCCTTCTATCATCCTACAACTTAATATGTTCACTATTTAACTAATAGGCAATAAGGACATTTTGTCAGGGTGCACAATCAATGCCACTGTCCGAAGAGACACATAATGGCACAAGGTTTCTAATTATCTTTAAGAAACGTTCCTTGGTTTACCAATTTCCTTAGTATGTTATTCAAGCTCAGCGCATGTTGAAGGTGAACATGCATTATTAACTATTGTCACACCCAGAAAACATTTAGATTTATCTGTAATGTGCAAGAGTCAGAATGAGCTCAAGGTGAGTCAGCTACCTGTGTATGAATGTCAGTTGAAAGCATTCTTCTTTTAAGTAACTTTGCTTGCTGCGTATACGGCTGGCCCAACCATGTCCAAATATATTTGGCCACTATCAAGTTTAATATAAAGGAAAAGGTGAAAAGAGTCATATACACAAATACCTATTTATGGTCATTTAGTTTTAAAAGGTAATATTGGGGTATCAATGTTTCTTTTCGCCACTTCACTAAAACTGAACAATGTCTTTGTGCTACCAAGGGTTAAAGTTTCTAACCGAGCTTGCATTAAGAGACTGTCTTAAATACACAATGTAATATATGTGAAGTTAGAAAATCTAGTGTCATGAAATAATGTGTCTGTGTTATGAACGCTGATGCATAGCTTTCAACTGCATTTCCTCATAATTATATTTGTTTAACATGAAAAGCATTTAGTTCCAGTCGCATCTGTAGTTTTCCTCACTGACAAATTATCATAGACACCACAGTAATGAATTTACTATACAGTTAATTTACAAGGTTAAAAACGTACTCCATCGTTTTATCTCAATTTGTGCCACTTCTATTGTACAGTTAGGCGCATATAATAGGCATTAGTTTTTAATGTTGCAAAGTCATGGCGATGACAGATTTTAATCATATTCATCTCAGATTCTGCATATCCTACATGTAACAGTTCTACGTGTAACAGTGCAACAATGCAATTACGTTGAACCTATATGTGGGACACATGGCCCAGTTCTTCTCAAGTGCAGCCCACTGGGTTGTTCTGTTAAGGAAATTACGGGCTAGAAACCCTTGTTTGCCCAATTGAGAGACTTTTGGTTGAATGAAAGGTCTGTGTCTCTCTTCTAGTGATTGAGAGTAGCCTGATAAAGCCAAACACCGTGATATGACCTTGTCTGTGTCGGTCTGTGTCAAAGGGCGAGAATTTGAAATGTGAAGTTATGTGCTGAAAGGATCACCGATTCTGAAAGGCCAATATACTGGAGGATAAAGCCCATTGAGAGTATTGTGAAACTGCCAGAAACTAGGGAAACAAAGACTGGAGACTGAATTGGACAGCTTCCTATGGTCTACCTAAACTATGGGGCAGCGAAAATGATCACCTTCTGGGTCCAGGTGCTCAGATCTTTGAGTCACGTGTCTTTGAATTACAACGTCAGGTACATAGATGGTTAAAAGTTTTATTGCTGTTAAGACCTTTATCATATAGTTTATCTTCTGCTCTTTCCAAATCCAGATTTGCATGCCTTATATTATATTATTACTTGCCGAGAAATGTCTCCTAATATAATATTTATCATTTCATATAACACCTTTACAGACTATTTTTACATTCAATTTCCTATTTCATTGTTTCTCAGACACTGGCTTGGTGCCATTTAGGATGGTTTACACCAGCTACACAAATATCTCCCACAGAGGAAATAAACTATTTCAAAGAACACAGTCATTTCCTGCGATCTTTGCTTGCTAAAGAAAAACATCCTTATGGTCATTTCATTCAACATCTCCTCTACGTTAATGTCATTTAACTATTGCTCTGCTGTAATGTAACCATTACATTGTGTGCATAATTATAAATGAAACTTTTAGGATCACGTAATACCATACCCTCCAACATTTCATGACAAAAGATGGGCACTTTTATTCTAGGGGGTGCGCTTTAGAGGTTTGGCTATACGGTGAGTCTTTAGTAACACATTTAATGTGTGTTTTGTAACTTATGGTTAGATATTTATTTTTATTTTGAACCTGAAGAGCTTCAATATGAGTTGAAGAAAAGAGTCAATAGTGAAAAAGTGCCTATTAAGCCCCACAACGAATCCCTACACCCCGCCAATCTTAATTTTCTGGGGCATCACTCTTCGAAAATGTATGCATCGTATCTTGTTTCCCAATGGATATTTAAGCAGGGGAGAAAGGAAGTTAGAAGAATAATGCATTTTGTACTGCACTAGATCAGACCCCTGTATGCATGCATGGAAAGTGATCCTATTGATTTCAATGGGAATGCCTCCCTGCAACTGACTGGCTGGTTGAAGCAGCCAATCAGTGGCAAGAAATGTTGGACCACAGAGGGGCAGCTACAGCAGCAGTGCTGCTGCTCTTATATCTGGTAAGTACCGTATTTCCCCATGTACAAGACGCACCTTTTTTCAAAAAATGTGGGGTCTAAAAACTAGGTGCGTTGTAGATTGCAGTTTCTACTTCCCAGTCCCTCCCTGCAGTCACACTGACAGTCGGCTCCGCCCCTTTCTGATTAACAGTCCCTCCCTGCAGTTACTCTGATTGGCCCCCTTTCCTTATAGCGTCTACATGGCTAAGCAATTCATCTAATAGTAAGTAAAAAAATATATTTGGGCTGCTGAAAGTTAGGGGAGGTGGGGTTAATTGAGGGCAGTTATGGTTAATGGGGTGTTTAGGGCTATTTTAGGGCAGTTATGGTTGATGGGGTCTTTAGGGTTAATTTAGGGCAGTTATGGTTGATGGGCCTTTAGGGTTAATTTAGGGGCAGTTAATGGATGAGAGTGATGAAGATGATGAGTATGAATTTTATGATAATACATTTTTTTTCTGGGTCCAAAATTAAGGTGCGTCATATACATGGGGAAATACGGTACTTTCTCTTTTATTTTATTGAAAACAGAGCACTCTAATATGTTTTCTTCTTTAGTGGGGCTGTCACGACCGTAAGCTGTCCATCTAATTAAAAATATGTAATAGCGATATATTCAGTAGCTGCATCATTTTTATACGTTGTCTGTAAATAAGATTTCTTAGGCATTTTTGCTAAACTGCTATGTAGCACGGGAATCACAATGGATGTGCCAAACATCAATTCTGTCACTTTGAGTATATTTTTCTACTATCTATTTGCCGTTCTGAACATCGGACAAACAAGAAAATGCTATTACTTGTAAAATTACAGGGTATTTGCTCCAGTGCCAAAAAATTGCTGATGGCGATAGAGTTATTTGCTAATAATTCACTGGACACTCATTGTATCCGCATTATTTATGCTCTCCGTTAACCGTTTGTGGAGCGGGCGACATATCATAGTTTAATGGATGGAGAATATTTTAATATTCTGAGATATAGTGACACTGCACCATGAAGCCAAAAAAAAAAGAAACTAGGTATCTGTAATCATTTAGGCCGCAGGGCATACACACTTTATTTCATCCATAAACCACAGTGGGAAAGTTGTTCTTCGAAGCTATAATTTGAAAATCCTATTCAGTTTGGAGTTTTATTAACATGGAATGGTTGAGTAATATTTTCCAAACAGGTAGACAAAAACTATATAACTCAGTGGGAGTTGTTTATTTTCCCAAATCATATTTCAGTGCGCATTGTCTGTGAGGGAAGTGAACTAAAAAAAATTTGCAGTGATTTAGCCATTGCTCCAACATGAAAGATGTGAGAGTAATTTGAAATCAATATTTTAGGCCTCAGGCGAGAATGCGCTACCTTTGTCACTCACAGACCCACCTCAGCAAGCATTCTGAACACAGGGATAGCGAAATACATTTTCTTTCGCCTTGTTTAACTCTTGTTCTCTGCAGTTGCTACAAATGACCACTTATCAAAAAGAAAGACAACAAATACTAGTAGGGTGAGGGCAATTCACAATATTCACCTACTTGAGAATTTCAATGATATAACTAAAAGCTCTATAAATGAAAACGGTAATAGCAGATACTAATAGCCTCTCATCTCTCAACAGCCTGGTGTAACTCCAAGCCCGTGGTTGCCTCTCTTTGTCGAGCTTGGGGTTGCCTCTCTTTGTCGAGCTTGGGGTTGTTTTGGTCACTATTCTAACGCAGTATGAACGAGGTAATGCCAGACTAATTAGATGCAAGCAATTGTCTATCTTTCATGAATCTGATTGCTAGCTTGCAGGCAGATATCGAGCTGAATTGCTACATCACAATAGTTTTGGTAGGGATTAACATTCTGCAGTTGGGTGGCTTTGGAAACAGGAACGTGTCATACTGTCAAGGTATACAGAACCGGACCTTGACCAAATAGCACCCAGACAAGAAGCTTCTCTGTTGCCTTTACCATATGTAATATTCAGAATGCCAGTCTAGGCACAGACCTTTGACCTATGTTCCCAGTTTGTTGTGGATACTTTGTCACACTGGCATGTATCAAAACCACACATTGGAGACATTTTCTGTTGTGACAGTTGATGTCCACCATGTATATATATTTTTGTATCTGGCCTTGAATGCATATGTATCCCTTTTAACCCCTTAAGGACAATGGGCGGTCCCTAACCCCTTTGAAAACAATGCATTTTGAGCCCGTATATGTACAGGCTTTGTCATTAAAGGGTTAAGAAGCATTTCTGTATATCAGTAATGGAAAGTCATTTTGCATAACATATCAGATACAAGTTTCTTCTCTCTCAATATTATATTTCCAGAAAAGATTTCCCAAGCAGACTGACTTTTTTTTTTTTACCACGAAGAACAGGAAGCAATTACTACAGACTGTCAATCCAAATAGACACTGGCCTCATTTACATATGCATAATGTGGAATAAAAAAACTAACAACACAAAAAATACAATAATTGAAATTCAAAATTCACATATCTTGAATATATTCAAAAGCCAGCTTTGTATTACAACTATGAAAATATTTATGTATTAAGGAGGTTAAGGTACCGCCGACAGACCATTTACTTCAGCTGCCCCTTCCTTCCACTGAACAAAAGTAATAAGTGTAACAGCATTAGATGTGTTTTTTGCCTCTCTTTATTATTTCATTTAAAACTTAAAACAACTTAAGACATCTTCTTACCACTGCTGGCAGATGAAAACTTGACCTTTTTTTCATACAATGTCAGCAGTAGTCACAGGTCACCAACTTCTTTTAGCAGAATTTAGTAACAAGAAAAGAGCGTTAAAGCAGGTCTGTCATTTTTTTCTGAAATCTCAATTTTACAGTTTTATACACTGAATAAAGCTATATCTCCTACATCTACTTATGCATTGTTATTGCTCCCTCTTAACGTCTCCTCTGTTAAGTTTCTGATTGTTTTTGATTGGTTCAGGCAGCCTTTATAACAGAATGGTGAGGGCAAGGTGGAGAACTTGAGGGAACCAAAGTAAGGCTACCTAGGCCATATTTGTGAGCCACAGTTTTCAACGTAAATATCTGTAAAATAATTGTACTGACTAATTAAACCAAAATTGTCAAACAATTACAGGTCATTTTTATAAATACATGTGGTTATACTTAAAGCTGTGATGGTGTCAGTTCTCGTTCAGGAGATTATGACGTTCGTATAAGCATCAAAATTAGCAAGCCAATCTAAAGTATTATCACTATCTACTGTATCTTTTTGAATAGGACACGGTATCCTTTTTAAAGCAAAATAGTTTATATCCCTTTAAGAAATTGCTTACATTACCCAAACGTTTTCCCAAAGGCACACTGTTATTGATGGACAATCCAAACTCAAAGAATCAACAGTAAACATAGGATAGCTGCAACATACTTAATTTGACTAAAATAATGATCCTCCGGCTGCTCACTTTCCTTTATGATTCACAATGGAAGATCAGAAAGGAATATAGATGGCGATAAGTATTCATTCTACAGCAAGTAAACCTGCATGCATATAATTAAAAAGTCAGTAGGGACAGATGTAGACTACAGTAATTCACAGTCAGTGAAATGTGCCTATACGTTTGGCATTTTAACTCCCTAGTATTCCCTTACCATGAGGCATAGATTACTCATACTGTCAGCTCCGAAATATATGTAGGTAACAAAAAATCTGATCCATAAACAACCAGCTAATCAATTCCAATGGTTTATACGGTATAATAAACTATATTTGTAGAACTAAAACATTTTTTTATGTTGAATCTATGCTGGGCACTACTTTTGAAAATATCCACCTTAGTTATCATCTTTCTGGCATGATGGTTAATACATTTGTTACTAATACACACACACATACGTACACACACAGTAACACATTTTCACAGTACTTACACACAGTAACACGGCAACACACACATGCACACGCAGTAATATGACACACATGCAAACAGTAAAATACACACACAGTAACATACTTACACATATATTAACATACTTGTTTGTAGCTCTACCTTTGTTGTTTCAGGGCAGCACTCCTGCTCCCTGTTCCCTTGCGGACCTCACACACTACCTGCAGTCAACAAATACCGTACTCTCTGTTGCAGCTCGTAAAAGTAAGCTTGGTAAAACTACGTTCATAGTAAAAAATGATATTGTGCTAACTCCAAATGATTGTTTCTCAATATGTATCAACAGATTTACAACATGGCCAGAATCAGTAGGATCACACTGGGGTCAAAGTAGGCTTGGACATTTAAAATACACCAGGCACCATTTTAAATTATTACGATTTCTATAATGAAAAAAAGGCCCAGGCCTGTGGAGGCACAGTTAGGAAAGCCATCTGCATAATAAGGCAAAAAGGGACATCCTGCAAATAATTTTTTTTAAATTGTGTTTTCACTATGAAGATCTATATGCTTCTTAAGGTGGCTGCAAATGATTAACCGATGACCAGGTGCACACACATTATCTACCCCAATGAAACAAGTCATACGTGTTGGTTACCTATGTGCCACGTACCTGTATGGCCTTAATATGGTAACCTATGTAACTGAAACTCTGCTTCCTCCATTGAAAATAAGAGGGCAAGGTGAAATACAAGTCCTGCTCCCATAAACAAGAAAAAGTGTAACACTAAGTAGATAAATAAATAAACCAAGGGATGACAGAGGAGGGCCATCCTTACCCTGACCTATGTCTGATGAGCTCACAGAGGTTGGTTCTTCATATTGCACAGTGAAGTCAGAGCGGTAAAACCACAATTCTTCTTCCAATCACCAGGGTTGCGAATCAAGCCTACTGCAAGAACCTTTACAATACATTTATATAATATAGCAACAACAGATTCCGTATCGCTGTTACAACAGAGTCAGTAGAATACTAAAAAATCACAAACAATAATGAACTGGTACAAGGGGAGAAGAGGGCCTTGCTCGTGCGCACTTACAATCTAGTCAGTGGGATTTCAGAGAGTTTTTGTCACGTACAAAGGAGAAGTCTGACGGAACAAGGCAGGGAATGCCAGAGATGGGGTACAGCATGGGCAAAATCTTGAATACAGGAGTAGGAAGAGGTAATGATAGTGGAAGAGCAACACAGGTTGTTAGAGGAACAAAAAGGGCTGTTACGGTTGTAATTGGATAGGAAGACAGAGATACAGGTGTGTGCGGAGTTGTTAAGGGCTCTGTAGGTCAGAAGTTTGCATTTGTTTATGGAGGGTATGGGGAGCCAATGGAGCAATTGGTATAGTGGGGCACCAGATGAGGAACGGTGATAGTCAAAGAATAGTCTAGCTGCACTGTTGAGGATGGACTGGTTCGGTGAAAGGCGGAAGAGTAGGGAGTTGTAATAATCCAGATGGGATATCACAACCTGGTGGATTAATATTTGGCTGCGGTGAGGAATGGTCGGATTCAGGAGATGTTTTTCAGGTAAAGGCAGCAGGACTTGGTGAGGGACTAGATGTGAGGGATGAAGACAAGAGCAGACTCAAGTGGGACACCAAGGCAGCAAACTTGGTCAGTTGGTTAGATGATGGAGTTGTCAACAGAGATGTCAGGAGTTGTGAATAAAGGGGATGAAGGGATAACCATAAGCTCAGTCTTTGAGACGTTAAGCTTCTAGTAGTGTGACGACATACAGTACATGATGCAATTCCAGTCGGTGCAAAGTCGATGAGTAGGGTTAGAAGAGAGGGTGAAAGGTAGGGAGAAGATATATAGATTATCATCTGACTATAGGTGGTATTAGAACCAAAGGAAGATATGAGTTGTCCAAGTAGGCTGGTGTAGATGGAGAAGAGTAGAGGCCCAAGAACTAAGCCCAGAGGAACCCCTTTCAGAGAGAACCAGCTTTCATGATGAGAAATGGAAATATACAATCAATATTTTTTTAATGTGAACAGTACCGGTCTATTCCAGATGTTTACTAAAAACTTTTTAACATACTGTATACGCATTAACATACTGTATATCCACATTGATGAGAGAACTGTTCATGGACACTTTCAAAGACACATTTGTCTGGTTTCAAAGTGCACTTAAGCTAACCAAACAGAAATCAATTGGAAAAAGTAAATATTTCCATAAATTATCAATTTGGCCTCACAAAATAGTCTGTATTGCTATTTTCACTTTAACCTCCTAACTGACAGAGACAAGGGCTAAACTGGAAATTCTTCTGGCCAAAGGACAAGGATCAAGGACATTGCAAGTTTTTTCTAACATTTAACAGAACGATAAATAACATATATAGGTAGATATTCCATATTTCTGTATGTAAACTTGCCCAGTTTGGTAATAAATATGTAATTTTACCATCAGCCAACTACTGATTCAATTAATACATAATACATGAAAATGTGTTTTAATCAACAGAAAATAAACAAAATTAAAGATAAAAATAAAGAGCATTTTACCAAATAAGTATTTATGTCTGAAAAAAGAAAGCTTATAGCTAAATGCATTAATGCTAAATCCACGTGATCTCTATTAAGAAACAAACTCTAGATTCTGACATCTATCAATACATTTTCAGAACAGCTTATATATAAAATATATAACAGACATGTATAGTATTAATACCCCACAGGTTTTAATAGATTTGTATGTATGTATGTATGTATGTGTGTATCTATCTATCTATCTATCTATCTATCTATCTATCTATATACATACATTGTATGATTGCAACCAAAATGGCCTTTTATTAACGCATTGGTCAAATGCCAAGAAACGCCTGGAGATACAACGGAGAGTGAAACATTTTTACAATCATCAAAAACTTAATCCAGAACAGATTGCTCTTTCATGCACACTGCATGCAGGCTGCAGACTCAAAGGAAAGTGTTTTACATACCTTTGCATTGATTTGTGTTTTTGTCAAGAATTGCCTTAGTAGAAACAATTTTTCCATACCTAGAAAAAAAAGAAAAAAAGAAAAACAATTATTTTCCATCTATCCGTATTCCTTTTTAAAGTGCAACATAAATAAATCCTCTAGTCATGTTACAAGAACAGAATAAACAGAAGTGGTTTAAATATTTTAACCCCTTGGGTAGCAGAGGGCGAATGAGCCATTGCACATCTTTGTATTTCACAAAATCTACTAAGGATTTTTTTTTTGGCTTACTTATCAGGAGTACATGGTTGTTGAGGAGGGTCTGCAAGTAAAAGTATTTCAACGTTTTACAAGTCAGCCTGAAACTGAAAGGTTTAGACTGCTCTCCTTAATCACTTTAAGGCTTGTAGTATTTTGTCATAACAGTGGAGTAGAGTTGACTTGGTAACATAAAGTTCATGCCAATACGCTACATCCCAAGGCATGTGCATGGGCAGGCGTCCAAATAGTTCACGCAGTAATTTGCTTTTATCCTGTCCCAGTCAATGGGGAGGAGGGAGAGTTCTGTTCAGGTTATCTCAGGTGACGCTCACAAGGAAACCGATCTTTTGGTTACATAAAGGCACATTCTTTAAATTAACGGTATTTTTAAACACATGTTCCTTATAGAACTAAACATCAGTATGAGAAATGTTGGCAAACATTCTAAATCGTGTCTGGGTTTCGTTTTTCTCAAATATTTTTCAAAGTACAGTTAGCTTATTACAACAATGGTAGTATTTATTAGCGATTTATGTCTGCGTTTTGGAGAAATTTACTGTTCCGGCATGCAGTTTAATATTTTTTATTTATCAGATGCAGGGTATTTTTTTTTTAAAGGGACATTGCCAACAAAGTGATGTCCTGTGATAAACAAAACTACCTATACAACCAAGAAGAAATTAAAAAGACAGATACTAGAAGAGAATGAGTTGGTGCACTCTCCCTATGCCTGCGCATGCAAGCACAGTGTTGAGCGTGCATTTGTGCCACGGCCAGTGGCGCTGCTTGCCAGCAGTTGAGCCGCAGCCACTAGTAAAGTTGACAAGCTCCACTAATTTAGAGATCAGACAGGGACGAGTAAAGCAAGCTTATTCTCTCATTTTCACTATATGGCTGTTTCAGGTATCAAACCAAAAGACGACATGACCCAAAGCATTCATTCATTACATTCATGACAGGAGTATCACTTATTTTCTAGTTTTTCTAGTATTTTAAAATGAGTGTGCGCAAAATAAGTTTGAATTAGAAGGTAGACCAAAAATTAAATTAAAAAAAAAAGATTTAGTGGAATGTGAATTGACAGAGGTCTGTTTATTAAAACATTAGTAAATAAGGCCTATATCACAACATAGGACCCGTAGTTTATTCTCTCGCAGGGTAAAGTTGACCCTCTCCACCATCCTAAAGCCCAATTTTAATTCTCCTTTCAGGATCTTCTTATAGTATTTCTGAAGGCTGTCCAAATGTCATACCGTAAGTAGAGTTTTGTTAAATGGGAACATATTTCAGCAATAAATATCTTTTATTGTAGAAGAAAATATTTCCATTGCTCTGTCATTTATTGGTATAAAGGGATTTGTGTGACTTAATGAATTTTCATATTGGAGCAGATATGCTTTTTGAACATTGAGGCTGTTGGGTCTGGCAGTAGCACCTAGTACGCAATTAATGAATTAGATGAACATGAACTAAGATGCGGATGCTGCAGCCAAGGGGAGATATTAGCAAGTTCATTTAGATCTCTGAAGCAGCTAAGCTCAGAAATATGATTTTCTTTATACAAGAGTCAGGGGTTGGGGTCTGATTGTAATATAAGAGGAAAGCAGAATTAATAGTAATAACAAGACAATATTGATGCAGAAGAGCAGTCAATAAGGCAGTAGACAGTAGACAGTAACCATTGTTTTCAATACAAGTTACAATTATTATCGAATTCAGAAAGCCAAGGGGTGCATTTTATAGGTTAACTTTCTATATTATGGTTATCAAAGTTATATTAATATGTATAAATCTTTTAGGAACCTACATGTTGACTTGTTTCTGTAATACACCTGAATATACCGGTCTAGTGGTGAAGAACGTAGTCGGTTATATACAACTGGAAAGGCGTGCTACTCAAAGTTATGTTCTATAACATACCAGACCCATAAATCACATAGCAGGTACAAACTCTTTTGTCTCATCGGACTCCTTAGTACCATTTTATCTCTAAAGGGAACCCTGAACAATAGCTGTGTGCAAACGCATTCTAAGTCTGCCACCTCTATTGTTTCAGTAATTCACATAAGATGTGTGTGGCTTCACTTGAACCAATTATTATAGAAGCTTACGTATCCTCAAGACATTATATTATTTTTATCTGAGTTGTTACATTGTGACGTTGTAACCTCAGCGTAATAACTAATACAAAAAATAAACCAAAGGCCGTTTTTTTTTTTGTTTGTTTCAGTAGTCATAATTCCTGATTTCCCACTTCTGTTTTTGTTTGTTACAAGATGCAGGAATCCCTGATGTCTTGAAAGCATATGTTATTCTACACTTCTTTTTTTATGGACATTCTGGCCCAATAACAAGTAATGTACATTTCTAAAGAGCCCAGAATCAGTTTATAAATATTTGCTGTATATATATATATATGTGTCTAAGCAACAAAGGAAAATATACTGCATATCTCCAAAATATATTTTAAATGACAAAGAGGTATACTTCTGTGACGTTAGCAGCATGGCGAGGGAGCAGGGCTTTAATAAAATGTTTTATGTGTCCTATTGATTACCTATTTATATAACTGAGACAGGACCGCATAGGAATAATAAATAAATAGTACTCACAATATAATTCATGCACAAATTCTGAGTTGTTTACATTAATATTGTGACTTTTAGCGCTCAAGAACACCACAATAAACTCATACTGAGCAAACACTTAACTCGTACAATAAAAGAACATGGCGGTTAAGAAGGATAGAGGAATTTGAGTCCCTGTCCTTCCTCAATAGTAATATCTGAGAAGTAAAATATTGTACTGTGATTATGGGGGGGTTTGTTCATATATCTGTTTCATATAATGCTTTGGACTTCCTTCCTTAAGAAATAGTACTGTACAATTTCCTAACCGTTCCTACAAAACTTTAGAGAAGGAAAAAAAAAGGGAAAATAAATTTGCAGTCCGGCTTCTATAAATGCCGCACACGTAGCTTTGTATGTGCCATGAAAACAAAGTAATCTTATTTCATTTCCTTCCAACATCTTAGTGATTGCTTTTGTGAGTCTCCTTCTACAAGGCCTACAGATGAAGTTCATTTCTGTGGAGCTTGATATACAATGCATTGTCAGAGGAAGGACTACCAAAAAATACTGTTTTCTAAACCAACAGTAGCTCATCAAACTTTTTTTTAAACAAACAGTATCAATAAAGCAGGCAACATCGTATCCAAGTATTATCAGTGATAAACATCTATGTTTCTCCAATCACAATATCACGGTTATTTGCCCAAATTTAAATTTCGTTGAGTACCTAAACCACACAAATGCACTCTATTGTAGCTTTATTGTCTGCATTTTTCCAAATATATCATGTCTGTGATATCTGAATAGAGATACTGTATGTTTCAAGAACGTTCTTTCCTTCTTTGCCAGCTTTAAGTTATCTATAATTGTGATGCTGATGTAAAGTTTTACACACTTCCTTATCATCGTAGGAACCAATTAGGTTTCTTATTAATTGGACACTTCCAATGGGTGTTATGGAAACAAGACCAGGGTCCCTATTCAAATATTATTCTGATAGTAGCAGAAGAATCCTCTACTCAAGTTTTTTTTTATGAGACAACTACTATGCAACCCCATTGTACAGCGCTATGGAATTTGATGGCGCTATATAAAACAATAAATAATAATAATATGCAAGACCGAGGAAACAATTGTTTTTTTTATCTGAGGCAAAGTATCATGACTCACTAACTAAGCTGCATCATATAAAGTAGAGGTGGTCTCTGCTTGTGTAAGTAAACTTTCCAGTAAGCAGGGGAAAAATACACTGGTTTGATTTCTGCACTTATACCTATACCTTAAACCCATAATAACGCTACAGGGTAAGGATAATTATACTTCAGACAAAGACCTCCTCAACTTTTGCTACACTAGTCATCAGCTTCTTCTACCTGTGTCTGCCTTTGTTAACTATGGTAGAAGGTCTGGGTACATTCTAAATAAACTCACAATAATATGTTTCCATGTCAGAGTTTAATGCAGAGTTGCTGGAACAGTATATTGGTTTATTAACTGAAAAATCTTCCTTCTGTGTTTTTGAGCAGTGATGGCAATCTTCATCCATACTCTATACTCATCCCATGTTCTGTCCAACTCTTTATCCGTAATTAAGTAATCCCTACTTTAGCCACTCAAGTGGGTAACCATGAAAACAGAAATTAGGGGATGCTAGATACCATAAGGCAACTTCTCGGTGAGTAAACAAGCACTGGGTGGAACCATTTTGGTTTGCAGAAACCAAATCCATGACTACTTTACTGCACCCTTAAGGTTATGAGCTTGTGTTCTTTTTCCTGTACTAATTTTTTAGACCAACTGTGCTTGCTAAAATAAAAAATATTGATAAAAAGAATGTTTAGAGCAATAAATCTGGTTGTTCACCAACCGGAACTGACTCCACAGAGTTATTATGGGCTTTGTACCAACTAATTATTTGGTTGCTGATGAAAAATACTAGATAAATGGCACATGAACTCTACTCACATGGCATTATCATCTTTAATCCAATGCAACCTGATAAAATATTACTATGTGTATAGATGTCTATAGTAGGGATGTGGATGGAAAATGACCAAGTCACCACTTGATCCGTAATTCAGAAATTACTTTGGCAATAAGCACATAATTATATTAATGGAAGGTTTGTTCTATACTAGTAAAATATAGTAGGTAAATATGTCCAATAACAGTAAGGTATGATATCCTTACCAAATTTTATTCAGTTGTGTGACATGACATGGCATTGCAAAAAAAAACTTATCTTGGTTGTACACACATTAAAAACTCTTTATTTTGCAACTGGAACTGGCGTGCTGTTGGCTAGAATACGATGTACAATGGGCACTTGCAAGGACGGGTTGGCATGGCTTGATGGCAGGTTAGTAACAAGGGGGGGAAGTCAGCCAGCAACATTTGTCCAGAGACCATGGGGTTTGAGCAGTTATTTTGTGGCCAATTAAAAGTGGGACTACTAGATAAGGAACGTCAGACAAAATGTCCAGGAAAACTGACAAAAACAGTATTTGAGACAGTATTTAGAGACATGTTTCATGGACTTGTTTGTTCAATGCTATAAATTCATTTCAACCACTTGAAAAGGATCCATAAAGCTTTGAATTCCAAATATTCTAATGACTCTCATAGGATGTTCAAGATTTACACCATTTTAAATTGCAACATGTAATTTATGTACAATTTTTTTTTATTGTTTCTTTATTTAGCCAATTTCTTATTGTTTATAACACTATGTGAAATATATTCATAGAAATCAAGAAATGATTTGGTGGAGTAATTAAGTCTACATACAGTATGCCGTAATGTAAAAACTAACAAGCCTTTACTAGTTCAACCATTATTTAAATCCTGCCTGAGGCAATTAATATCCCAAGTCATGGTTAACCAGACCCACTCAAGGGGTCAAGATTCTGTTTGTGAACATACTGGGCCAAATCGATGACACTTCTTAATTGGTTTTAACAGAGGTGAATAACACATGGCTTGCGATTCAATGACCTGTATAAAATCAAATCCTCAAGCGTATAAACCAGATAGCAGCTACTAAGAAATACTATAATTAAGGCTAATTGAAACATATGCATATAAGAGATTTAATGGGGGTCTGTATATTTTGGTCAGATTTTGTAGATGATCAAAATTCACATGTTGAAATGTATAGACAAGCAAATGAATGCATTACAGAGATTATTAATAAACTACTTTTTTTATTCTGTACCAGCATTGAAAGGTTTTTTTCGCACAATTTTTTACTGTGTTGACCAAAATGGTATATTCTTAATTGTCTTCTGAGCTTCATGTTAGCAGAATTCTGTCAACGTTCAGTGGTGAAAACAGGTAAAGAATTGTTTTGCTCGAATTGCTACAATGTTGCAAACATAAATCTATATAATTAGTCAAACAATCTTCTACTTAACTTTGCAACATTGTAACAAGTTGAGCAGTAACATTGCAGTTATCACCAGTGAAGAGGCACAAATTCTGCTTGCATGATTAAAGGGATAGCCTAGTCCCACATTATTTTTTTTGTATTGTTTAATGCATATTGAAGCCCATTATGGATGGACTCCAGTTCTTTAGTTATCGGAGTTAGTCTTGCAGGACGAGCAAGCTGGAAGTATACTTCTTGCACACACTCAGTGGCAGTATGTTTAACATTCTCTGTGGTTAAATATGGTAAATGATTGTTTATTACCCCCTTAATGACAAAGCCCGTACATGTATGGGCACAAAATGCATTGTTTTCAATGGGTTTAGGGTCCGCCCATTATCCTTAAGGGGTTAAAAATACTGTACTTACTAGGCCTGGACTGGCCATATGGCAAACCTGGTAAGTTCCCGGTAGACTGATGCCAGATGGCGTCATCTTAATGTTCTGTCTTTAATGTGTGGCCATGGGCTGGATACATGTGGCCACAATCTGCATGAGTGTAAGAGTGTAGTATGGGGGTCTTACGTACGCAGCTGGTAGTCACGCGTATGTCACTTAGTCGCAGCTGGTCCTAAAGTCCCTAGTCTGGCCTTCTTTGCCGCTATGGAATTCTTTTGCTGTACTTTCAGTGTACTTTTTTTTTGCCTTTTTTGTATTGTATTTTATAGTAAGAGGAAAAAAATAAAGTAACTGTTTTATTACTGTTTACTGGTGTTTTATTTTTAGTTAACCTATTAATAGCCTATTCTATTTACTCCAATGTGATTTGATTGTTCCGGAAATGTTTTCTGGGAATTTGGTATTTTTGGGATGTTAGTATTATTTAAATACTGGAATATGTAGTTTCGGTATTCTAGAGAATAAATTATAGAAGCCGTCATAGTAATTATTGTGGATCAGACCAATTTCTTCTGGTATCATAGCTGTTCTAGCCCCCTCAAAAAGTTTTGTAACCTTATTATTCATTCAAACCATTTTAAGTTTATTAGTCAAGATTTTATCAGCTTTGTTGCCTTTTTAATCTCTGTTGTAACTTCTGGAGACCATAATTTGCGTGCGTTCTCAATCAGTTTCAGAATTATCTGGACATAACACTTGTCAAATCAATGTTCAGCACTGTAGTACCATGTAAATGTATGGTGAAAGAGAAAAATTTTTTTAAACGGATTGAAAATAATAATATTTTACATAATAATATTACTGTTTATTTTAACATTAACAGTATTTTTTGTTTTATTCTTAATCCAGCCAATGAGTTAAAAAATGCAAATTTTCCTTCATTAAAACAGAGTAACTTGAGAACAGATCTGCAGAATACATGACGCTAAATTACTTGTGCTTCTGTATCAGTTTAGGAACATTTCCATATTACAATTACATACTGTTCTTAATAACAGGTCAATAGGGGATTATAAGTAATGAGTGCAGCACAGTTTCACGGAATGCTTAAAGCTTGGCTAATAAGCAAATTCTATCTATTTGACTTAAGAACATCATTAAAGTATCTAATTAAGAAGGAGAACTCCCTCTCCCTCATATTGTAAGCAAAGCACTGTAACTGACCATAGCACAAGCCAACGTACACATTATCTGTGTAAACTTATGTTTGATTTTACCTACACAGTGTTTATCAGAAACAATGGCCAAACTCATTAAGTGCTTTTATTCCATTTAATCATTACAAAATGTTATCATTCTACTTATCATTTATACAATGTTTGGTGTAACTTACCATGGCATTGGCAATCTGCTATTAGTGAATCCCACATTAATTACGTGATTTCTTTCAGCATATACATGATATTCTACTTTGATTGGTTAAGTTGGTTTTGGAACTTCATAGATATAGTTACTTTTCATATAACTCCTGTTTAGGCCATCAGCCATTCTACTGATGTACTCAATATTTTCCTTGTTGTGTAACAAGATATTATTCAGCCTCCAAGTAGTTCTTGTGAAGAGGACCTCACCTCTTTTAGGTGTAACAAAAGCATAATATGGTCAGATCAGATATTATCTAATATTGCTACCCTCTCTAATGTTTTGATAGAGCCATCATTTCCATGAATCATATCAATCCTGGAGTATGAACACGTTACTTTTTATAGGTGGATGAAGTCCCTTTCTCTGGAACAGCATGTTCTCCAAAGATCAAAGAGGCAAATATTTTAACAAATGCCACTAAGGGCTCTCCTGCAATAAGCAAGATGTGTTTGCTTACTTTATCACCTTTTGTCATAGCAAAACTTTGCGTTATTAATATCACATACTAGTATAATATATCTTCCTTCAGAACCAGACTCCTGAAAATCAGTTTCTACCTTTATATGCTTAGAAAATTTATAGCTACCCCTTTATTTTTTACCTGCCGGAGAGGCATGAACCCAACCAGAAGAGTTTCCTCCCACCACCTGATTTTATCATCTAATTTCCAGTGATTTTCTTGAATAAAACATATATCCACCCTCACTTTTTTGATGACATCATATAATATAATCCTTTTTTTGTGAGGTCGTTCAGCCCCTGTGCATTAATCGATAAGCATTTAAGCATAGCAGAGGTAGTCTAATCCCTTTCAACCACCACACACACATTGATGGCACTATGCAGGGAGATTGGTCAGCAGGAGAGTAAAAAATATGAAATATATCAATACTTCATCTTATATTGTTATTATTTATTGATTTATATCATAATATTTCACAGTGCTGTACATAGGTAGTTGTGTAGCATAAGAACAACATACGAGGAGGGCCCTCAAACAAGCTTACAGTCTACATAATTACAATCTTATCATTATTATGTTCATTTTTAATTGAAACTTATAAATCAGAGACCTTACCACCTGAGTGGAATGTTTTAAGCATCATAACGAAGGGAAACATAATTATTTTCCTTTCCCATGGTTCAATACATTAGCTTATACCATCAGGATAACGGCTTTAGTATATTAAACTTGTACCTAAGAGGGAGAAAGCAGTTTGACCACAAAACCGCGCCTTACGTACTTGGCACATAATCCCCATAAATATAAAATAAACCCCATCTAAACCTTATATTATTCTTTTCTAAAATTCAAATTCTCTTCTTTTGTTTCTATTGACATATTAAAGATCTGGGAGCATTAAAATGTCTTTGTAAATGCCTTCTTTTAATATGTTTTCTTTGCTTGGTTTCATGACTAGCTCTTTGTCGTGGAATGAGTGGAAGCAGACTTTAACATCCCTAGGTATATCCTCGGAAATGTTCTTTGGGTTTGCAGTCTGTGAAATCTTTCCATAATTTCTGAGTGGCTATCGGATTGAAGGTCCATCTGCTTGAATAGATCGATTAGAAAATCTTTCAATTTGGCCTGAGATATCTGTTCTGGTACATTTCTTATACGATTATTTCTTCTTGGATGGTTTACAACATCGCTCCATTTGACTTCCAGAGATGCTTCCTCTCAAGTTCTCTATTTGCATATTTCAGAGTTTGAAGTTTAATTTCTAGATGAGCTCCTTTCTCTCCAATAGCTTGCAATCTACTTAACAGTAGGGTTATCTCTTTTTTTTATCTCTCTCTTGAGCTAAGATGATTTTTTTTTGTTTTTTTCGTTTCCTGCAATAAATTGTCAAGACAGCAGTCGGGTCAGGTAACCTCTCAGGTAACGGGATGCCAGACTGGAAAAAAGCCAAAATGTTTTACAGGTAAACTGCTTTTCTTTTTTTTTCTTTTTGCTAGGGGTACCCGAAGTGTCTTACTCCACCACTGGATGGACCCTCATAATGAATATTTAGTGCCATTAGCCCCTTTTTTTAGAAGCACATAAGACACAATTGAACTTGAGTGATGCTACAAATTATTGTGGTTAGCCTTTTATGTAGCACCACACTTTAATTAAGTTGATATTATTTTGTATGCATGCAGAATACACTAACAGCGGTAAGAAAAATTAGTGATTAGGGCACCGTTTGTGCTGACAAAGAGGTGAAAATAGAATAGAGTAGAGAACATGAGTTGATCTGATGGCTCCTTCCACATTTTGTTGATGGACCTAAATGTATCTTCTGATATCCTGAGAAAGAGATACCCCACTTAGACCAGTGATAAAGTATGTTGCCGGTTATAATGATTGCTGCTAGTAATTAAAATAACTTAGCCCATTTCTTCAGGGTTCCCTTTTTACATTTCTGTAAGTTGAACTTTTCCCTGGATTTGTGGTTTAACTGTGGAGTTCTTCGTTAATGTTAAGTAAAGTAAGCAATATAAATTATACTTTGAGAAATCCACTGCAGAAAAAGTACAGTTATTTTACAATTGTGGTGAGATCTTGGTACATGATAATCAAACCACTTCCTTATTCCCAGGCTTTACGTGGTCAAGGTCTTACTGCCAAGAAAATGAAGCAAATTTAGTACAAAAGGGGCATTATGGTTGCTAAGTCCCCATGGAATTAAAAGAATGTTTTTTCTTTGATAAATCATTTTCTGCATTATTTTTCTACTTGTTTCTATTGCGTTTTAAGTTCTAAGTCAAATTAATTTGGTTACTTAACAAAAAGTATTTGCAAGCATGTTTTTTACTTGTAAATGTAGGGTTAATACTCAATAACAGTAAGTCATACAATAACTAAGAAGATGAAAACAGGATCTCATAACAAAAAGAAGGGGAATTATTTCAAATGCTGATATTTTAATACTGTCCATGCACTAATTCTAACACCAGCCTTTGTCAAATTGTGTAGTAGTATACTATATGCTGGTATATGTCACTTCCAAACAAAACCAAATAACTGTTCAGCAATACCTCCCGAATACAGAGATATCACCAATACATGAGTTTGCCAGGTTGTTTGGGGAATAAAAGGCCACATTTTGCACATGCGCAATTCAGATTCTCAATTTGGAATTTTGACATCTTGTCATTCTGCCACCATGTTCTATTTGGGGCATCTTTAATGCCAGCCAATTCAATTTACCCTAATCATATATTTTTGAAAACTAGACAACCCACGGTGTTTTATATTAAAGTATTTTAGCTCTTTCAATTCACTAATTATACCAGCAGCCTTTAGCACAACTTCCAAACAACACTCCAATAACTGTTTAGCAATATCTCCCGATAACAGTGATATCGCTCATGCATGGGTTTGTTGGGTTCTTTGGGGGCTAAAAGGCCCACATTTTGGAGTGTCCTGTTTTGGACATCTTTGAACCCGGCCAAATCAAATTGACCCCATCAAACCATAAACCTTTTTAAACTAAACACCCCGTGGGTATTTCAAATACTAGTATTTTAACTCTTTCCAGTCAGAGTTTTTGAGAAGATACAGCACTAATTTTAGGACTTGCTTATAAAAATATTTTTTTAATTTTTTATATTTTTGGACATTTTGATGGTGACAGGGTACCATATTTTTTTACCATATTTGAATTCATTTTTCTAACAATTTTTCTTTTTCAGACATTTCACTAAAATGGGCTCCATTGACTTGCATGGTTGAATGCAGTACCTACAAAGACCCTCTTGGGAACCCCAACTCCGCCAACTTGAGAAATGCATGTCTAATTATAGCGCTTGTGTCCCTGTTTTGAAAATTGGACTACAGAAAGCTGTGCTTCATCTCTGAAGTTCCAACCTCTTCTAAATATAGGTTCACGTTTACATTTTCATACTAAAGTATTTACATAGTAAGTTAATATAAATTGTGAGACTGCATTCATATTTAGATATAAATAGTAAGTTGTGTCATTAAAAGTCTTAAGTATATTGAACAACATTTGCTGTAAGAATTATACTAAAGTTCATCTAAATTAACAGACATCATTTTAAGAAGAACTCATTAACTTTTTTTGGTTTAGATCACCTATGCTCTGAGGGCTCTCTACAACACTCTTACAGTATATCTAAATATGTATGGAAGGCATTGATCCCAGATGTAATGTTAACATAACATATGTTATAAACACAATAATGGTATACTATGGCTGGACATCGTGCAACATGTCCACATGCATTGTGTTATTTGTGATACCTTCTAATGTTGCACAATGTGTGTAAGTATCAGAGGCAAAGCGTTGTGTGCCTTAAATCAGTATTTATGTTGTATAAAAACCTAATAAAGCAAGATTAAGATGCATTACTGGTATTTCTGCAGCTGCTTTATCTTCATGTAGATTTCATCTGCCTCTAATTTAATGTGTACAGAAAACAACAAACAAGTGAGATAGGAGCCTTCTCTTATTCCTCAAAACACAGAAAACAAAATTGAGTCCTATTTAATGCAATTATCTGTATATATTACAGATTACATTTTTTCAGAACTAAGTTTTCTCACTTGAATATCTTTCTTGTGCTGGTTCCATCTGTATAACAGACATATGAGGCCCCAAAAAGCTATGTGACTCTACTCCCCTTTTCTATGTTTTCTATAAACTTCAACTAAACACTGAAATTCAAGGCCCACATAAATAAACCAGTTAAATAAACTAATAAGCAAGGAAAACTTTCTATGTAAACTTAATATGCATCCTTCAAATAATAGAAGCTGCAGTCCTGCTGCCTTCCACTTCCATGGTCCAATGATTAATGTAATTGATTAGTGTCAGGGACCTACCTCGTCTCCCCACCGTCTTCAAGGGTCTTCACCAGGCGGGGACACATGCATCCCCGGCCTCTAGTGCGACGGGCACAGCGTAAGGCGAGTGCTGGCGCATTGCTGATGGCGGTGGGCATGTCCTGCGGTCCGATGACGCAGGAGGACAGACCAGAGGCGGTGACGGACAGTTCACCACTAACCATGTACTATTGGAAGGGGGGAGGAGCCAGATTTTGGCGGACTATTTAAACCCCCAGCACTAGTCCATCATTGCTTGTTTGTTCAAGTCCTTTTATGTATTCTCCATACCTTATTGCTGGATACTCGTTTTTTGGATTATATGGACTTTGACCTTGGCTTTCTTAGGGACTTTGCTGATACTCCCTTACCCAAGACCCCAGGTTGCTGTACGGTACTGTTTTTTGTCTATAACTGCTGCTGTACCATTCCCTGGTTTTGCATCTGCTAACTTATCAGGTGTGTCTCTCTGCGCTGGGCTTCAATCCCTACATACCTGACAATTAGTTGCTTGAGGCAGACAATCAGTGGCAGAAAATCACTCCTACTGCAAGCAATGGAAGTGCTTTCCAAGCATTAGCATATGAGTCCGAGGGAGACAACATGCAAATGGACAATGAGTTGTTTTCTGGTATCATTTAAAGTTTTATTGCAGTATCTGAATATTTGTAAATAGTAACATAGTAACATAGTTCATAAGGTTGAAAAAAGACCAAAGTCCATCAAGTTCAACCTATATACATATTATGTCCCTACTGTGTTGATCCAGAGGAAGGCAAAAAACCCATATGAAGCAGATGCCAATTGCCCCAAATGTACGAAGTGCTTCATAGATTAAGCTTCAAGATCCACAAACAGTGACACTCTGGATTTTGATGTCTTTATAATCTTTTTAGACTTTCCCATATTGATTAACACATTATTAAAATGTAAGTTGCAAATTGTTGGTACACTAGAGCGGAACTGCAATAATGATTTGATCAATCTTCCCATGTTAAGGATTAGCAAAAATAATAACGGAATGTGGATTTAAATTGTTCTTATGTCTACAGAACTAATTTGCTATTTTAAACATAATTAGATTGTACTCAAGAAACAAAAAAGTAACACAAGAAAAAAAAATATTATGTATTAGGTATGTCAATGCCATTTGTTATTTCAGAAGAAAAATAAGGTGTATATGTAGAACCATAATAGTGCATTAAAAAAAACTAATTATTGATGCATGTAATAAAGATAAATATTATATAAAAATGACTGTTAAATCCATTATAAGCAATATATTATTTCTGAATGAATGAAGTGTTGTGTGATTGCAACAAGATGGCTTGGATTAGGTTATTTATGTTAAAGAAGAACTGCCACATTATATACAGGTATATGATCTCTAATCCTAGTTGTTACATCTTCACACGTTTAAACTGGTGTTCACTGCAAATATATTTGTGATAAAAGCTGCACAGTGGAACTGCTTGATTGAGTTTATTTAAGAATAGAACATATATTATACACAAGGCAAGCTGCAACGCTGCTCAACTAAGCATATACAGCGATTGCATTTTTGGGGTATCAATAATAGTACACTGGAAACAGTCAATCATCCAAAATACTAAGGAGCAGCAGTAATCATTGACATAAAGTAAAACACTAGGACTAGGAAAATTGTGGCATTGTTACAGGAAAAGCTTTAGGTTTGGGGGATAGGTGTGATGAGTGCAAGAGGATATGACAACTCTCCAAAGGCTGAGGGGATCAGGAGAGTAAGGACTGAGACTGTCAATAATTAACGAGCCTTCAACCTACAACGGTCTAGGACAGTGACTGGTTCCTCCCTCAGGATCAGGCAGTTCCTGGCAAACTACAAAATGTCTTTAACCTAACACATTAGAAACATAGAAAGGGACGGCAGATAAGAACCATTAGGCCCATCCAATCTGCCCAACCTCTTAGTACTTTGCTTAGTACCTGGCCTTATCCTATATCTAGCTTGGCCTTATGCCTATCCCAAATTTTTGCTTAAATGTCTTTACTGTATTAACATCTACCACTTCAGCTGGAAGTCTATTCCATGCGTCCACTACCCTTTCAGTAAAGTAATATTTCCCGATGTTACCTTTAAACCTTTGCCCCTCTAGCTTATGACTATGGCCTCTTGTTGTGGTAGTATGTATCCTTCTAAATAAACTCTCTTCCTTTATCTTGTTGATTCCCTTCACGTTTTTAAATGTTTATATCATATCCCCCTCTGTCCCGTCTTTTTTCCAGGCTATATATGTTAAGATCCTTTAACCTGTCCTGGTCAGGTTTATCTTGTAATCCATCAACCATTTTAGTAGCCCTTCTCTGAACTTTCTCCAACATATCTATATCCTTCTGGAGATACGGTCTCCAGTACTGTACACAATACTCCAAGTGAGGTCTCACCAGTGATCTGTACAGCGGCATGAGCACTTCCCTCTTTCTACTGCTAATACCTCTCCCTATACAACCAAGCATTCTGCTTGCATTACCTGCTGCTCTACTGCATTAGGTGCCAAGCTTCTTCAATGGCACACTCCGTGTGAGTTCCTGTAAAGGTTCCATACAAAACCACCAATTCTGTGATTTAATTTTCCAGGGATTTCAACAAGGCTTGGGCAAAAGGACACAGTAATAACCGTTTTCTCTCTTCTATGAAGGTTTTCCCACAAGATTTTGAAGTGTTTCTGTGGGAATTTCTGCCCATTCATCCAGTAAAGCATTTGTGTGGTCAGCCACTTATGTTGAAGGAGAAGGCCTGGCTTGCAATCTCTGTTTCAGTTGATTCCAAAGGTGTTTGATGGGGCTGAGATCAAGACTCTGTTCGGGCCAGTCCTTCCACACCAACCTCATCCAACCACACCAACCTCATCCAACTATGTGTTTATTGATCTTCCTTTTATGCACTGCGGTACAGTCATGCTGGAATAGAAAAGGACCTTTCTCAAACCACTTCCTACAAAGTCTGAATCATAGGATTGTCTTGGTACAGGAGGCATGGCATAACTTCCTACTGAGGCTGATGATAGGATTCCGAAGTATTACTTCACTAAGGGATAGTGGAAATGGAAGGAACATTTGCATCATATGTGACTTAGGTGAGGTCAGGTATGAGGTCAAAGCTGGAAGTCCTGAAAAGCGTACGCAACATATATATTAAATGATAGCACAAGTGATAAATGGCTCCCAGTGCTGGATTCGGTTATGGTTTGATCTTAGATGAAGCAGTGCAAAGCTTGATCACCACATTCATCAAAGAGAAAGGGGCTACAGTTGTTTTTCTCATACTCTGTACCTTTGATGCTGAAGTTTCAGTAATTTCGCCTGACCCATTGTGTCATCTTCTAGGATGTTATGGTTCCTCTGGAAACCTGTTTCAGTCAAACTTTGAAGTTAGAGTTCCAAACTAAAGTTAATGTTGTTTTAGGTGTTTTCTCATATGGATGCCATACTGTATGGTTGATGTCGAGTCAGGAAGAAAAAATTATGAAATAATTACACAAGAAGAGAGCCATGTGTCCCAAAAAGTATAAACAAAGTAAAATGATAGCCAAACTATTTAAGCACAGTTAAATGATTACAGACACAGTTTGGAGCATGACAATCACAAGGTTGCTGTAATAATAATAATAAACTATGTCTTTGTCTTTGTGGGGAAAAATTCTTCGTATTCCACGAATATTCGCCCGTTCCTGTGTTCGGTTCGGGCCAACTATTCGTGTACATTCTTCGTGTTCAATTTTTCTTCGTCTTTTGTAGAAGGGGTTAATATGGGGTTAATGCAGTACACACTAAGCAGCAGCTTTTACGCCAGGATTTGAAAGGTCCGTACGAAAAACTCTATTGGTCGCGGGCAGGGGCCTCCTCTGCCATCAACCAATGAAGTGCACTTCATTGGTTGATGGAAGACGAGCCCCCTGCTGGCGACCAATAGAGTCGCTCGGACAGACTTTTAAAATTCTGGTGCCGAAACTCAGCCTGGGCCCGCTCCAGAAGTTCCCGACAATTAGAGTCGCTCGTATGGACCTTTAACTCTTGGAGCGGGGAGACCGTGGTCTGTCAGATGTTAAATGTACGTGCGAGTGACTCTTTTGATCGCTGGCAGGAGTTAACGGGAGTGGAAATCCGTTGGTTTACTGTCAGGAGTTAAATGTCCATATTTTTTAAACATTACTATACGTATTCACTACACAAAATTGTACCTTGATCATAATTATCAACAGAGTAAATATGTTGTTTTACAGAGTTTACCAGTATAGTAACAATTAGTGCTGCTCTCTTGGCTTTCCTATCATAATTCCTCTTATAAAACATAAAAGATAAATATTGATCACTCCGAAAGCAACTTAAAGTCTATGACATTAAATCAATATTAAGAAATGTGGCCTTATTCTTGTAGCTTTACAAGAAAATTTAAAAAAAAAAACAGAATCTACATTTATTTTTAAGTAAATTGGTGTTAAATTGAGAGATTATATTTGATATTGAATATATTGGATTTAACAGTGCAATAAATAAAGGAGATTTTGTGTAAAGTAAAATAATTGTGCGATTCTTATAGCCAATCCGGAATGTGACTTTGCACAAAAGTATTTCTTCGGACTTATTGGGTCATTTATCAAGAGCAATTCTGTCAATCATGTTCTCCTTTTCTACAAATGCCATCATGCCTCTTGGTTTCTCATATAATCCAGATGTCTTCGTGCTGAGTGGTAACTAGATATGCTCATGTTAGAACTTGTGTGTGAGAAGAGATGGTCATGCATAATTTAGAGCAGACTCCAGAAATTCGCTCAGCTGCTGGAGGTAGCTTGTTCTAGTCCTCAAAGCACTTAAGGGGAGCCAAGGAACAAAATCATTTCAATCTGATAAATCTAAACACAGCTGAGTGTTTGTCAAAAGTATTTGTGAGAAACTAAAGTACTTTATCGTTATAAGGACTGGTGAAGATTGCCTGCTGCCTTCTCAAAGAAAGACACAATTGTGTCTTTTTTTCTGTAACTTCCTTAAAATATTGCATTATAATGCATATAGAGAACAAAATTGTAATCTATAATTTGTGGAACATAATCAAAGAGGTTCCGGCCTGCTGTGAGATAATACCATATTACAGGATCTATAGACTGGCAATTCAAAGTTTTAACTCCTGAAATCTAGAATCATTATGTAACTTCTCAGAATGAGAGTGGATACTAGACAGAGTACATACATAACCCTTAACACCTTTACACAAAACTAACTCAACAATGCTAGTTCTCATTAGGTTATTATTCCAAGCCTTGTAAAAGAACACAAGTCCTCTTCTAAAAATATTTGTAAATTGACGGAGTCGTTTAAGGGCAATTGATAATATAACGCATTGATGGTTACTTGCCAATGGAATGTGTTTCGGAGCATGAAAGCATAAAAAATTCTATAAGCTTTACAAGAGAATTTCTAGCTAACAGAGAAGAAAATTGATTTAAATCCTGCCCCCTCTGATATCCTTGACCTCCAATACAAACCAATTATACTACAAAGAGTAATTCCTTTGTAAATACAACTGACTTGATAACACCACAGGTTTCACAAGGTTAAGAGCTTAAATTTAGTTGGCTTTGTTTTTTTGTAAAGCTAGACACGTTCTACGCTCAAAGATGCTAAAGGATGAAAGTGAGGAGCAATCTAATGTCTTCAATGTTGTCCTGGTTATCATATCTCCAGGTTCATGATTTCACGGGGCTACAGGGAAAAACATTGTACTATATAAATATATATACAAAATGCAAAGGGCCTTAGGCTTTTAACACCATTCAAAGTGTTGGACACTTTGACATATATTGAGATTGTTCATAGATTTTGAAGACCATGCTGTCTCCAAAAACAGTAGAACCATTTGTAAGCAGTAAGAATAGAATGCCTGCCTGTCGTGAACATTACCATTATTTATACATTGAGTAGCATTGTTCCATATGCTTGAAATCCAAAGTTATTATGCTACTCAATCTATCTAACCAACAGAGGGCAGCATTCTGCCCGAATATATATTAGCCATATATGCTAGTGTGCATATCGTCTTATAATCGAGCAAATACGGTAATAAGTTATTATGCCAAGTTAAATGTCCGTACCAGCGACTTTGTTGGTCACTGGAACGGACATTTACCTGACACAGCGGGGAGACCAGCGGTGTCGCTGGCACGGACGTGGCACGGACGCTGGCACGGACGTTTAACTGTTGCAGCAGGGTCCCAGGTTTTTTTGTTTTTTTTTCTGAATAGCAACCATTGGTAAGGGGCCATGCGAGTAAGCCTATTGGTCACTTGCACGGCCCTTTAACCTACGGATTTCTGCTCCCGTTATCCAACGCAGCATCGCAGGGGTTAATGGGAGCGTAAATCAGGAGATAAAAAGGCAGTGCGAGTGAGCCTATTGGTCACATGCAGGGTCTTCTTCTGGCATCAACCAATTGATTGATGCCAGAGGAAGACCCTGCAGGTGACCAATAGGCTCACTCGCACTGCCCTGTAACCCCTGATGGCGAACCTGCGGATTTCCACTTCCGTGAACTGTCGCGATGCCGTGAAGATAAGGTAGGCTAGATGGGGAAGGGACTGGGGAGATTAGTAGACGAAGACGATCACAAAGAGTCTTCATGTGTGTGTCTTCGTCTTCGCCTACGTTTTACCGCCGCTCTCTTCTCTTCTTTGCGTCTTCGGAAGGAACACGAAGGCGCACTCTTCATGTTCGTTTTCATGTTCGCCCGAAGACGAATGCACAAGTCTAGTGAGCATAAAGCTAACCTGAATCTAAGACAAGACCAAGGAATTATTATGGTCTGACTTGATGGGCATTCTCATCTGCCGTCAAATTCCATGTTTTTATGTTCCTGAAAGGCTGTTTATAACATGGTACTGTTAAAAGCCAATTGTTAGAGCAAACATATGAACACTGTATATATTGTTAAATAGTGATCAGCAATCATACCTAATCCAATTTGCTCATGAAAAATATGCTTAAGATTAAAAATAGGGTGTGAGTTGCCTATCCCCAAACTACTCTTGTGTTCAAATAGCTTTGACATTAACATAAACATTTTAGCAAAATGAGATCACTCACAGGTGTTTTATCTTCGCAGTAATGTGGAAAATGTGTCCTAATTATATATTTTCTCAAACACAAAATTAATACAATACAAGATGTTTACACAGAGGCAAGTAGGTGATTTCTGAATAACTAATTTAAGACTAAACTAGAGGCAATACTAATGATGGTTAACGCCACATGGTTTTAGTTGTTGATCTCATTAAGATAATATTGTGAATAAATGTCATTCCGAGGTATGCCGACCATCATTTGCACTTGAATGCATAGGGTAGCCAATGTCTTCTTTAAATGAATCCGAATTAATGTATCCTACCCATACCCCTCCCCTTGCAAATGTACGAATTCTACCTATGTATTTGCCTCCCACCAAGCTCCTTGGCTTGTAGGAGATGTAGTTGGTTGCCAGCGCACACACTTTTATGCCCACATAAGAATTCCATCGGATCTAACAAGAGCCACTACTTACATGCACAGAAAGTGTTCCCATTGATTTCAATAGGAGCAGCTTCCTACCACTGATTGGTTACTTCAAGTAGCCAAAAGTAATGCGAAAACTGGACCAATGAGGGTGGGCGATTTCCTATTGTGATTTTGGGTTTTTTTTCTTTCAGAAAATGAATGCATATTAAAGTACTTACAAAGTTCTTCATTGGTTGGGCTATATATGGAGTGCCCTTTTTAATTAACCTTTTTTACCAAATGTTTTTATGTCTGTATATATTTACATATATAATATTAACGTACAATGCAGGTACATTGTTTAAAAAACCTGTAATCTTTAATTACACTGCTTGTTCCTGGGAGCAGGAGAAATGCCCATTCTTTGTAATGATGTTAGAGCAGAAGAGAGTTTCATTAAGCTCATCAACTACAATTATTAAGAAGCAGCGAAGTCAGACATTTTCATTAAAACGTGTTGTTGTTTTAAACAGACCAAGAACTCCTTTGGGCCTTGGAGGGCAAAAAAGTTGATAAATTGTAATTAAAGTGCTAAATAAAATCTTCCACTCAAGAGCAGTTATGAGAATCTCTGGTTATTAGAGTAACAAATAATAGCTATTTTTACATTACAGTCTTATAATTACAGTACCATGAAAAGGACTTAAGTAGCCTTGTAGAATGCATAGTTCAGTAGGTGATGTTTCCTTCAAGAACTCTCACTGATTTAACACAGTCTAGTTTTCCTTGTGCTATGCCACCAACTGGCATGCTAATTCCTAGTGGTTTATCATCATGGGTTGGCTTGAGGAGATCCTCTTATCTCACCTAACCGGCCTAAGGAGCTGCAAAATCGATAGTGGTCAGTGTTGCGAAGACCTCTATTGTAGCTCGCACTTGGCCACCTTGTGACAATCTGCAGCAGAGTAACATCAGATGGTCGTTCAGGTAAGGTAGAGAGGTGGCCATGCCTCAGACGCCATCCACACCCCTCCATTTCCCGCATCTGGTCATACCCCCAACATATGTGTCACCTGAAATATCCGTGTGCTATTGAAATGGCTCCATATTATTCCACAGAAAAGATGATAAACATCAACGATAAAAACTAATTCTTCAAACATTTGTTAATCGAGGAGTAAATTGATGATGAGTGGGAGAGTGCAGGTGATGTATGCAAATCGCCCCTACATATCACAGATTAAGTATGTAATTAGCATATTATCAATAGTTTGTAATATTACATTCTAAGAATTAAATAAAGAAGCACATAAAAAGTCACAATTACTTGTTAATTACTTCAAAAATTGCCCCCCCCCAAAAAGAATAGAAATTACACCCTTGAGACAGATTTATTTTTAAACATATACAGCAACATCAGCAACATTCCAAGCTCACAGTTTACTTACATCGATGCTTATAATTAATGATTACTTGTTTTCCTCTGGTTAAGTCAAAACAGCTTGACAGATTACTGTGACAGCGTTGCTCACAAATTGATAAGAGATTTGCTAGCATTAGATAATTTGTCAAATCTGTCTGCTATCGTGTTTAATGGACAGCACCCACATGAACAGCATTATAACATTTCTGTCCCTCGCAAAAACATCCCAAACAAACGATCCAAGAGATTTCATAGAAAATAATTATGAATACAGAGAAACTCTTCCAGAAGCCCACATTTAAGAGATGTGGGTGCACCAATAATAGAGTAGACAAAATGTCTATTAAGGATCCTAAATGGTTTCTGCTTTGAACGGTAAGATAAGATCAGCTCAAGAGTTGCAGTGATGTGCACTATGCATCTTGGGATAGAATATGCAGAAGGGTACTATGGGCCAGTTCTCTATACCATTTCATGGTCCAGATCCTCACCAATGCTGGCATTTTAATAAAAAAAACACTTCCATGGAACATTATGGGGCAGAGTAAGACAAGGCTTTTGCCCATATTATATATATGTATATATATAGAAAGGCTTTTTGTAACACATGGCAAAAGATGGAGGCTGCACCTGATCAGAGCATTCCATAGTGTCCCCAGTACATTGCCTACATGTGAAGAATAGAGAATGGGGAGAGGAAGAAGTGCTGAAACAGAAATGCGTACTGAGATCTTTAGATGGGGCATTTACATACGTGGGAACTTCTGGGCGGTCCACTGATGTCAGTGGGCGGTCCCACTGACATTAATGGGAGTTCCTGCTGATGTTGGGGGCGCTACCACTGATGTCGGGGGCGTTCCTGCTGATGGCAGCGGGAAACACCCCCATTTAAAGAAAAATGGGGCGCAAATCAGGGCGTGTCAAGGCCCCGCTCCCGCGACCCGGAGGATTCAGGTCTTGACCCGGAGAACCGGAGAAGCAGTGCTCACCCAGCAATCTCGGAAAGTTCCCAGGTATGGGCATTTATGGCAAGCAGAATATTAGTCGATTACATTTTTTAGTTATTTATTTTTTTAAATCATTTTTTAAAACAAGCAGATAAATTATATATACTGCAAATGCACAATAGGAACAACACCTAAAATTTTGCTTGCTATATAACAGTGTGTATAAATTGAAATAGCAAGCTTTACACATACATACAGTATTCAATATGGTCACTTGGGATATGCAACACTTTTATACACATTCACTAATGTGTAGTTTATTGTTTATTAGAATGATTCTGAATTTGTATGTTGTGACTAGTAAAAGCAAAGCTTGACCAAGGGTTAGATAAATCAATTTATTTGAATGGCTTTACAGGTGAAGTTTACTTAGCTTTCAATTAACCCCCTGACACTGCTTTATGTGCAAATGTGATAAACAAGCTGGAATGTTACAAATTGGGTTTTACATTTAAGCTACATCAGGCACTGGCAAACAGACAAATGACAAATTGATAAATAGCACAGAATCTAGTAAAAATGTTTGGGGAATTTATATTGAAATTATTGCTAGAAAAAAACTTTTAGCAATTAAATTATAGAGAATCTGAAGAAAAAAAAGATAATGCTGACGGTCCAAAAATCATCTATAACAAGACCGGACAGTTAAAAGTAATTAACAAACTCCTAGCATCTAGGGGAGTGAAGAATAATAGGGTAAGAATATTATTGAGAATGATATAATACTGTTCACCCTGGGCTAATATAGATGTAGTGAATAGATGTAAGGGACTCATAATGGAGATAGCAGCAGTTTATTCCATGAGAATTGAAAAGAAATGTCCTCTAGATGTGGTATTTTAGATTATATGGGCACACCTAGGAATATCCCAGTAATTGTGGCCCTGAGGCAAGGCTAGATTGGCGATGACAGAGTGGTCCTGCCAATTAAAGAAACGCTGAATTTTCACGGACCTCTGGGCCACAGGTCTTCCTTCTCGTTCTCCACATGGCATCCAATTGGATTATCCTATAAGCACTGCTAGATTCAAAAAGGAAGGACAATTGCTAAGTGAGTAGCCAGTGAGGGGGGCAAATGTCTTCCCCCACCACCAGAGATCACAAGGCCGTATCACAGGCAATCAACTCTTAGTCAAGGAATCTGGCAGGCTGATAATCACGTTGGGCATCAACCTGATTACCATAAAGCAACGTACATTCAATATGAGATAGAGATACAAGAAGTGAATTCTCCTATCTTAAACTCGAATAACTTGATACTTACGGTTGGCACAGTTTAATGAGGTCCTGATCCGTGGTGCCCGGTGGAAGTCCACGAATATAAAGGTTTGTTTTACTCAACTGTTCCCCACTACTGTTACTGCTGTTGTTACTGCTGTTTGTGCTGGGGCTGGGGGGAGCCATGGGATGGGGAGCTGGTGCATAGGACTGCTGCAAGACAAAAAAAAAACATGTTAAATACTAGAACTACCACTTACATAATAGTACACACAGCATGACATGGAATAACATAGACAATAAGGGTTATTGTTTTCTAAAACACAAAGTCATTAGTGGCAATTAAAATAGGTTAAAAAAGTTATATCGTAAATATTTCCAATTTATATTTATTGGATGTTGTTAATTATATCTAAAACAGGCCATGACAGAACCAGGAGCTTTATGAAGTGTGATGTAATTCAGCAGTCCTCATTTTAAATTCACTCATCTTCAAAATAACTCATATTTACATCATATTGCCCTCTTATTATTATAGTTTTTGACCCATGAAGCCGACCCATGTTCCACATAATTACAAATATGTCAAAATGTTAATATACAATTCTGCCATGTCAAATATAACTGTATTCTGTACTGGTCACTATACTATACTGTGTTTTAACATAAAAATGATTAACCATTATATGCATGCATTTCCATAAGGAAATATGGCTGTCAAACCTTAAGTCATGTAGAATATAAGTCATGTAGAATATCGTTAGCACTGGATGTCAATAGAGCTCAAGGATGTTAAAAGAGAATCATGAATCTATTGGCTACTGTATGTGTTCTTCTAGATAAATACATACACATCATGCTATGTGTATACAATCATTTCAGCATAATAATCATTTACGCTTGGTGGAATGTGCCTGTCAGTATCTGGTATTAAACGATCACATAATCACAAACATCCAAAAGATACAACAACAAATACTAGGACCATAGCATTCCGAAGGACATCATTTAAGAAGCAGGTCAGGAATTCCAGCCATCTACGTCTGGTTGTCTACCATAAATCATGGATTACTTTTTAAAAGTGCAGTACCTGTAAATCTACCGTGTCAGAATTTTATTTTTAAGATCAATCGTTCTCTATTTATATAGAATGATATATCTCCTAAGAATCGCCGTTTATGGTGGACCCAAATCCCTCTGTCTCTCTTCCCTGATCTTATGTCCCCCCTTCCTAGGAACTCAGAATGTATGCTGGCTAGAATTGTTGCTGTAAAAGTTACAAAAATGTGTTTAGAAATGTGTTTTTCTTCTAAACGTCTTATATAGATACCTGGGGACATCTAGGCTCCTGCTAACCATAGCATTCCTTTTTTGGGATGGCACAAGGCAGGTTGGTGGGCAGTGCCGCTGATGTTGGTGGGCTCTCGGTTGTTCTTTCGTGTGGGGCTAGCCCCACATGCTAAAAAGCCGAAGGTAGTAGGAGGGTAAGTGGGCAGGGGTGTGCAAGAGCCTCAACATTGCTTCTGCGACCCAAAGATTCTGGGAAAGCTCCCAGGAAAGCTTATACAAATTGCTGTCAGTAGGTCACAAAGACTTCTAAGATGTTTCTACAAAGCCCACATTCTACATATTTCTAGCTACACCTCCTAAAACAAGTGTCCCTTGTTGACCACATATAACGTTTTAAATATGAACAGAGAGGACGCCACTTGCTTGCTAAACAACCACTATTAATTTTAGACACTATTGAATACATTTACCATAAGGTATAGAACATCTTTATATTTGGAATATTAACCCATGAAGGGTGCCCCTGACTCTGTGTGGTCTATAGAAAACATTAGTACTATTTAGAAAAGTACTTCTGGGGGAATCCAGTTCAACTCTTGTGGTTCACAAGCCCATCCTCCATTTATACTGAAGCAAATTGTCATGGCTCCCAATATTGATGTGTTAGGGTGGACTTCAATGGATTATTGAGGGCTTTTCTCAAGCAAAATAAATGGAAAATATTCCAGTGAAAGGTGATAATGGTGTTTTTTTGTTACTATGGAATGTAGGACACAACACACATTTACAATATGCTAATTACATTTTTCTATACTTCTTTCTAATGAAAATATGCACATAATTCCTGCAGAAACATTCTCATGAATATTTGCTTTCATCAAAATATGCATAGTTTTTTTTCACAACATTCAGCTATAGTAATTACAAAGGCATACATACCAGAGAATAACATTTTAAAGGGACTAAATAAAAGAGGAGATAAGTATGTGTTAAAAAGAAGAAATGTAATAATATACTAGGAAGGAATTTTGAAAAAAAAGTGTTGAAAATTATAATATACTGGTAGAAACAAAATATTTAACACAGCAGTAGTAAAATATTATTAATATAAAACTGGAATAAATATTAAACATAAGGGCCCAATACTTCTTATCTGCAGTCAACTTCTATGTTTCTATGTAAGAACTGATATGCACTTTTTTGTTTCAACCTCCACATTATCAAGAACGGATATGCTCTGGCATGTTAAGCAAATTAACCTTAGCAGATATCCAATTTATTCTTTCCATGTAAAAAAACACAGAAACATTTAACAAGCTTTATTAGAGCTACAACCAATCAGTGCCTGATTTTGTGCCACTTAACAATTAGACGTTTCCTGAAAAATCATGAATGAGGCAACATTTTACATAATTAAATATTCTTTCTGTGAAGGCCCTCGAGTAATAAGAATTATGTTTTTAATGCTGTATTCAGTTTTAAAAGTTTTAATTTCCCAAGAATTTTAAAGAAAATATGTCAGTTTTCACGGTTTTATACAGTAAATAAATCTTTATGAGATTGTTTAAAGATTAAAATATGAGTGGATACATATATAGCTTATTATAATCTTTAAACACAGTAATTGACTGTTTCTGGCAGCTAGAACCGTCAGAAAATTGTAAGGAGCAAAAAGGACTGTTATGCTGCAGATCCGATAAGTGTTTTTTTCCCACCATAATAAAAATGTTTGATAAGGCAATTTGGGACAGTAGACTGTACCTTTAAGCTCTGTCTCCTCTTTGTGTTACTGTCTATGTTTTACATTCATTAACAATCTTAAAGCACAAGCTATATGTAGTTTTAATATTGATTTTACCAATTTCCCAAATATGGCTTCTTGTGGTGTTTGATATGTATCCGGGAAAAAGGAGAGCTACTCTGGTGAAAAGTTCTGCATTTTGGAGCAATCAGCTGAAGAATTCCAGAGGTTTCTATGGTAAATGCTTACAGTTCATCCATTGGCACACTATCACTTTTTGCCTTAGTAATAATGAGTTCATGAGATACTATGGATACATACAAAACGTCCCTTTAAGCAGCTACCATGGCAGCCTTGCAGATAGCCCAAGGATGTTGAGCAGGATAAACTAGAGGAAGAGGCAAGCAGAACAGGTTATCCAAGGGGCAGGAGACAGTTGGGATAGTCACAAGAAGAGCCAAGGTCAGAAAGCGGAAAGTCAAGCAGCAAAGGCAAGGCTCAAACGAAGACAACAAACTAGCGAGCTAACATAAGGAGGAATGGCATCTGCACTAAGTCAGATACCATACTAAGCACAGACTACTGCAGGTGCTGGGGTTATATAGGGTGAGACAGTAATGCAAGGCAAGGGATGCGGCCTATTCCACCGTTGGATGCCGCTGCCATGGCCTTATGGCCATTAAGGACAGGTAAGAGCCCCCAGTGCTGTGCACAGACAGGCCACGGGGTCTGACAATAGCCTCGTATAGTGGAAGAAGGAAGCAAGGACAGCCTCTATCGTGTAGGGGTCAGTAATAATTAAGCTGAAAACAAAAACGCCAGTGCAACCCTGTAGCAGGGGGATACCAGGTTAGTAACGTGTGGGGTTGGTCCTTCCTTAAGGTCAGTGGACTGTCCCAGGGGTCTGTAATCACCTGGCATAACCATAGTTTCTCAAGCCTTGGGTATGACTTATGAGATTGGACAGACTCCTTTCTGTCATTTATACTTATAATGAGCCAATTTTATAAATATTTGAATTGCATACTTTTAATCCCAGAGGTCACAACAAGATAAGCTCTCTGATACTCAGTGTCTTACAGTTTCTATGGTCCAAACTTTACAGGAAGTAGAGAGGAAAACAACCTCTCTATCAACAGCTTCTTTCCAGGAGAGGACAACTAATAAAAGACAAAACCCACAGCCTTATTTATCCTACTAAAATAAGCATCACTCGACAAGGCAGACAATGAACAATGAAACACACAAGATGTTTTCTACATTTTTAATAAATAAAATAGCCCCGTTTATGTAGCAAGATCGATAAGAGTGGCTTCGTGAGGGGGCAGGATCAGCCACACACAATGGCAGGGCTAGGAATGGGAGGGGTGTGATTAGCTAGTGAGTGCGGCCTAGTCCTAGATTACATTAAGTAGGAGGGAGTGTGGGCAGTGAGTGGGTGTGGCCAAAGAGAGTGGTCTAGAAACTCACCCGGAGGATTTATATACGAATGATAGACCGATGATAACTCAGAAGTAAAATTATAGTGTAGGAAATAGTTTCTTATTTAGTACCAAATATGTATTTAACATTTTAGAAGAAGCATCCTAATAACATGCATTTCTTCAATTACACTTTTATCACGTACGTTTAATGTCAACTGTACCCTAATGAAATTGCCGTTTTTTTGTTCTCGTATAAATATGACTTTACATAAAGTTAACAATTCAACCACCAATAAAACTTCTGGCATAGTCTTTCATTGTTCTCTATTGTCCCCTGCCTATTATATTTCCGCTACTTTTTTTCCTCTTCTACAAAACAGTCCAGTAACGCTGATTTACACTAAATTCATTTTTTTCCCCCACAACCGTGTTAATACATTCTTAATGATTCGAAATGAAAATATGTTTTATAGACCTTGATATTCATTCTTCCGTCTCTTTGAAAAGCAGCATTTAGGAAATATAGTACCATAGAAACGTTTGTGTTATGGCTGCTTCGAAATCAGTTGGTAATTTGGCAATCTTTTGGGGTGATATTGATGTTTTCCCTAACCAAGAATTTGTATAAACAAAAGGCTCCCACAATTTATTAGTAATCATTCGCAATTTAAAGTAAACGAATAGCCCACAGCAAAAACATCTTAAAAAAAACATCTATACTATAATTCCTAGCATTTCTTAATAAATAAGAAATTGGAGGTTATTTTTAAAAGGTGGTGCAACTTTCGAAACATGGTCTTATCGACAATGGCTATACCAGAACCTCTTAATTTTGCCAAATATCGAAAATGTAAAGATGTTACAAAGCAACATTTTTAACTGATTGGACTTCTTTTCATAAAAGAAGCACTGCTCTAAAATATGTCGGTAACTAAATGCAAGAAAAAAAATTAATATTCAAGTCAAGTTTACTGATAAATCATAAAAGCAGAAGATAGTCTGGACATCTGTTTCGACAGCCAAGAAGTGTCACAGGTTCAGAAAATTCCAGATAGCTTTCTACACCAATCAGACCTTTTTCTTGTATTCGCACTCAGAACGAGACACCCGTTGCAGTCAAATGAGCCGTGTGAAGCATTCATCTCTTTAATTAATATCATGACTCTGATTTATAATGTTTCAAAACAGTTCTAAACATTATAACAAAAACAAAGGCTAAAAAAAATGTTCTGCCAACATTCCTAACTAATGATGTCAGTTCCCATTCAGATTACAAACAGATGCTCTTGAGAGCAAAAAGATGTTAGCCCAACGCTGTGCAGATACTGGTCAAGGAGGTTGTTCGTTTCACATACACGCCGATAGAACATTATATGTTCTAGTTGTACATGGTTAAAAATCATATTACGCAACCAAATGCTCCGTATGAAACATCTGGATACAGGCTCAAAATCGTGTTTAACATGTCTCACTGGCCAAAACGATGGAGTCCAAGCTTTTTGTCATTTATTCTTTAGTATTTGCAATTTTAAGGAAAGTGTCTGCTGTGCTGGCATTTGTACCAGGTCCAAATTTAATGATCTACAGAAATGTATAGGATTTACTTAAAGGAACAGTTGCATCGCAATTGTGTTACATACATTTATTTTGTGTTAGGAAATCCCTTAGTCTTCCTGTTCCCCGGGTAATTGTCTATGGCACAATGGGGTTCAGTTGTTGAGTGGCACAGAAACAGTTATTGGAACACGTGAACATGCTCTCCCAACACCTGTGTATAGAAACCTGGCTCCCCTGATTTACAAGCGATATAAAGGCATGGTCTGATTGTACAGGTATACAAACAGCGAAGCAAATATAGTTAGCTTGATCTCAGCCAAAAATATAGTCATTAATGCACCTTACTTAACAAATACCCTAAATTGTCTAGACGTCTATAAGTATTTATTTTACAAAACAACAACCACATTCTCCTGGAGTATTAAGTGGGTCCCTTCACCAGTTACTGATCTTGATCCTAATACATATTTCATATTAAAAGCACTGCCTTTAATATAAGTCATACAGTGTTTGTTATTGGACACAAATATCCCTTTAAATTGACACAAGTATCAAGTGAACGTATGATAATTAATGGGATAGTAATGGAGTGTTTGTTTCTCTGATGTCTTTCTTTTGTTCAAACAAGGGCTTCGTAACACTGCTCATGCATTGTACCAGGGTATATTTTGCGTGTCCTGGGTGACCTGCTTGGGGAAAGAAAGTCATCCTACGTTTAAAAATACATAAATAACAAATGATATAATTATAATTGTTTAAAAGTGCATATGTCTGGTAATAGAGAGGGTTAATTGTCTGAGACTGTTCATGTCTGCCTCAGACTGCTCTTTTCTGCTAATAGAGGGGTTAATTATCTGAGTCTGGTAATGAAGGGGGTTAATTGTGTTAGACTGCTCATGTCTGGTAATAGAGGAAGTTAATTGTCTCAGATTTCTCATATCTGGTAATGGCGGGGGTTAATTGTCTGAGACTGCTCATGGTAATGACTGTATGTATTTTAAAAAAATATATATTATTATTATTATTATTATATTTAAAATCAGCATGGCTCCCAAAGCTTCTTAATAAGTTCAATAATTTAAAATGTATTTTATGTGTGTGTGATGGTGTGCATATGTGAATAATGTATGCTTGTGTGTATAATCTCATCCGCTCATCCCTGAATGTCAGAAATAAAATGTGGTCCCCTTAGCCCGCACTGGTAGAGGCGTCGTTAGTCTCCTGCGGCACTTCAATGACATCCTTGTCATCAAAACACCCAAAAGACTTGTCGGCGCTACATTTGCCCCCAAAAGCCTTGTCTCGCTATATTTGCAGCCAAACGGCCTATCAGTGCCCCCAAACGACTTGTGTGCCATCTTTGCCATCAAAAGTAGAAGAGAAGAGGCTGTTAGATCCACCATTTAAAATGACTATTCCATTAACTATTTTCTTGGCAAATATCTCTATTGCTCTTCCAATAAACCCACACTATATATCAAAAATACCACACCAAGAAATACAAATTATTTGACTCCCTGTATGCATTACTTCTTTCATACTGAAAAAAGTATTACTTGCTACTTCCCGTAGGAATGATCAGCTCTCTCAAACTACCATTGCATATTTCTTTTGTGACCTCTATGTAAGGAAATACAATCAATACAGCTTAGAGTGACAAAATAATATGTTATATTGGGTTATTACCTTACACAGAAAATTCTCGGTGCCAAAATAAATACTCTTGCGGAGAAATACTATACATTCTGGATTTGCTTTGACGTGCTAAGCTGTGAATGTGTGTACAATGTTTAAACGTTACAGCGAAATATCTGTATGGATTTAGCTACAAAAATGTTCTGCAGAACTATACTTTTTTCTATAAATTCTACATGTTATACAACATACACAATATATATGTATGTGTATATAGTTGTTTTGCCTAAACCTTTTCTAATGGCCACATTATTCAGAGGTATCTTTCACAGGTAAACCTGAACAGTTCCATAAAATATGAATTGCAACTCTCTAGAATGTTAATTATAATTGATAAATATGCACTTGTTATAGTGCTTTGTTGAATGTCTATTTTCCATTTTTAACTTGTACTGTAAAAAAAATTACTCTGCCCTTTTGAAAATAGTTCTGATGCATACCTGCCACCCTTTTTGGTCAGGACAGTCCAGATTTATGGGCATTGTCCTGTTCTCTCGCCTAGCTGCCCACTGTCCTACTTTTACAGGCAGTGGTGATCATACTAAGCTATAGAAGTGATCGTTGACTGTGTTTTTTGGAGCACAGGCGTCCCATTCTGCAGCTTCACAACCTATGAAAGAAAAGCTCTGGTATATGATGCAATCACAGCACTCTCCTTCAATAGGTTGCGAGGTGGATGGAAATTCAACGCTCTACCCCTTAACCCCTTAAGATCCCCTTTGGCTGCCAGCAATTATTGGGTGGAATGCTGATGGAGCAGCTGTCCATTATGGTGATGGATTTGGCCCAGAGTCTCCAGGTCACCATACTCTGGGTCGCGGAAGCGGTGCTTAGACATGTCCATGTAGACATGTCCCCTCCCACATAGATCTAAGCTATCTGGGACCCTGAACCACAGAGGGAGGGCTCCATGTAGTCTGACCTGCAAAGTTCCCAGGTATGATGATGGGATGTCAAGAACACCCTTCACAGTATTAATGGGGGGCCATGATTTAGAATGAATGACGATTCGCCATGTTAATTTTGCTTTTATAAATTCTCCTTGTCTTTATGGGTATGTAGTGAGGTACTCAACATACTGTATCTATCCAAAAGATCTATTAACAGGTGTTGTATCCAGTTACATCGGTGCTTAAAGAAGGCATCATCTGGACTGAAGTTATGGCATGTGTACCATATTTCACATATTGAACTGAATGGTTCTTACTAGATATGCTGCCCTTCTCTCCTCTTCAATACAAAAGTTATTTTTGACATTTAAAATCTAGAATATACAGTAATTAAGCTGTTCTCTCCAAAAGAAGATAATGAAATATCACTTTATTCTTCGAAATTGAAAACATCCTTTTCATTGACGTTTGGGGCAAGCATATCCAGGTTTTCTTCCATATATTATGGAAAATAGGTCTAGTATACAGCTTTGCAGAGAGGTCATGATACTCTGTACTTGCATGCAATGTGCACTCTCTTTTCAAATGCCTTGAACAAAAAAGTAAGGAAATGCGAATTGCACGATTTTACAGTAAACACTGATTACGGCAATATACGATTTGCTGTCCCTTTAGTAATTTTTGTTACATTATTTCATAAATAATAAGACCTACCTATACACATATTTATTCTGTACATAAATATTTAGTATATTCAGTAAGGAGACATAAAATTAAAATAACTTCTTATGAGAGCTCATTTCATATCTGGCAAGCAAGAGAAAGAAATTGGACAATTTTGCCGGAGATATTTCCCAATAATAAAAAATGTTTTTTCCCTTTCTTGGCTGCTCAGAATGTTGGCCATCTGTACAGTGAGTCAGAATTTACCTCATTACAAGAGAACATATTTGATATGCCAACATTAAATTACATTATGTTTTCAATCAGGATGCTGTGGCCTTACCAGACATGGATTAGCGATGGGGGGGGGGCTGGATAAGGGATAAATCTGATATACATTTATCTGTATTGGAGAGTAAAGACTTTTGTGCTAATATCCATCATAACACAAGTTGTATTTTTTATGGTTACTGTCTGATTTGTTTCTTCGTTTTATTCAGAAATGTATCTTTTCTATTTGCCCGTTATTAGAATTATATTGAATCGTGGTTTATCCATTGCTCATTTGTCTAAAGATAAGTTTGAACCAAAGTTAAAGTATAATTGAACCAAATTGTATATCCAATTTTGGCAACATGCAGCTTAGACACCTGGTCAAGCTATATAACATTCTAACATATTTTGCCAGGAAACATTCTCGACGGGCTTTATCAACTCTGGCCCAACACACATTTACCAAAAAAGGCTGGACAACGACAGGAGAAGAAGCAAACAGTTGTGATGTTAACACTGTGAAAAGTTGTTTTTTGTTTGAAGATTGTACCATCAGGTGGGCCAGTGACATATTCAAGCCTAGGCTGACTAGGCCTAAGCCTAAGGCAGCAAGCAGGGATAGGCAACAACATTGCTTATGGTGGACATTTACTGGGGTCTGTTATGAACAGTTTAATGACGTTCTATGGACAGTCACAAACCTTGCCCGGGACGCTTTTGTCTTTGTACCAATGCATTCCCTATCCCTGGCAGCAAGTCTAAGGGGGCAGTAGCCCCTGCTAAACAGTAGTGGCAGATCACCCTCTTGGGCAATCAGGCTCCCCAATTGCCCCCTGCACAACTGGCTGCTCACAAGGGAGATCTACCCAACTGCCCTGCTTGGGCTATTCTGAACCTGCCCAGGGGCAGGGACAGTACTGTTTCCAGCACCGATACCTAGGGAAATTAGATAGATTGCTGCTTCAGTGGCATTTTCTATCCAAGGCCATAACCAGGGGCAGATAGTCCTCTTGGGTGAAAAGGCTTTCGGGTTCCTGTTTATATTTAGGAGGTAAAGTGCCAGGATATGACATTATAGACACTAACCAAAATACACCACTGACTTTAAGGTAATGTGTCTTACTTTAAATTCAACTTGTGAATTAGAAGAAACTTACATAAACTACTCAACTACCTTTGATGATGTTGAGTGACCATTGCTGACAGTATATTTCTTTCCCGCAGGTTAAGTGTCAAGGTGGATTTATAACAAGGACAATGCACCCTAAGGATTAAACTAGAATGACAACATGGCTATAGATTATTCTTGTACCTACATTAATCTGTAAATAATATAACTCTAGACAATACTACCATGCCAAATTGGGTATTCCGCGCACATTTCTTAGGTACTGATTCAAGACCACATGAGGCATCTTCTTGTGAATGCACGATATAGTTTGTGTGTAAAAATTTATTTTCCAGTAGCAAAACTAAGAGGCATATTTGTGAGCCATATTGTGAATCAAACCATGACCTTTTTACTTCTCACCATTCCCCACTGGTACATCTTTTCAAGCAAACTCGAGATTTGATTTCCATGATATAGAAAAATGCAGGGACAGTCTGCTAGTTGTGATTCCCCAGCTGGCTGAAATGACTTCTAAAAAAAAATAAATGATTAAAAAGTAGTTGTAGAACTTCTATTGTTCTAGTAAAATCTAACTGTGGAAAAATTCTCTGTATGTATATACTATATATATATATATATATATATATTATATATATATATATCGTATATAAATCATAAACAGGCAGCTGATTAAAACTGGGGATAAAAGAACTTAAAAATCTGAAACACTCAAGAACTTTAAATGGAATATGTGGCCATGACTCTTTATCTGAGAATACTGGATTATTGCTTTTAGATAAATGCTCACTACTATGTTAAATGTTTAAGGTACGGTAGCAGTTCATTGAGTATTCATTTGCATTCAGTTGTTTCCACATGAAGAGCTTCGTTCACATTTTCACTCACCATATGTTTAATGGCTGTGTTTCATTCTACCATTTTATGCAAATATCCAGCTCACCGTTATCTTTTACAACTATATTTGTTATTTTGATGGCAAATCTTAAATGCACATAAAATATTAGTGAGCTTGATTGGAGGGGGATATATTTGAGGGAAAATCCTAAAAGGAGGGGACTTGTTTGCTTTTAATGTCTTTCGAAAATTCTGAAACGTTGTATGTTTATAGGCACATAATAAGAACTTTATGCCAATTTATTAAAATACTCACTTCCTTCAAGAGAAATGCAAGCTCAAAGAGACACACCAGCCATCATAAGCACTTTAATGCATATGATAGCTGAGTGGTTCCTTTACATGGCATCTTCCCTGTGCATTTGTCTCTTTGCCATGTTGGAGATGTGTTTGGCTGGAATACTTACTGCCAGTCACATATGTCGTTGGCACCGAAAGGGTTAAATGTGTTCCTGTTCTACTGACCTCATTAGGGTCTACTCACTGAGGTCCAAATCAGCCAGGGAACAACCGCAAAGTGCACCTCTGCAACTTGAGTTATTCAATAATAGATCTGAGGTCCCATCTTGGCCTTCTCACAGTAGAAAACTCACCAGAGTTTCTCACTATCCTAGACCGACAGAAAAGCTATATTGCCTTCTACAAGAACTCCACTCCAATTCGGACACCATACGTTTCTCATGAGTTCCTCAACAGTCAGTCCTCAGTTAGATCAATGCCCAAAGTTTCTTGAAATATGGTGTATTTGCAGAGTATTCCCTTCCTGGAGTTTGCTCTAAGTGATTAATGGCTGTAGGTATGTCGGTTCTCTATGTAAGCTCATCAAGAAAGCAACACACAGTTGTTGGTGCACAGGTGACAATCACTACAATAAAAGTGTATTTCTATATTTTTTTGATGCATATTGTCATTTTTATAGCTTTAGGACATAAGGGTATTTGATATGTAATTTGTTTCCTGTTTCCAAAGCACTTCGAAAATGCATCATCCTTGGAGGCTGACTAGGCTATGAAATAGAAGAAAGATATCTGTCTGGAAGCACTGTCTCAAGGACAGTCGCTCACGTTTAGCTTTGCTATGATGTCTCGCAGACACTGATAGATGAGTTTCTTTACCCTCAAATAACCTAATGGAGCTTTTCACCGATTTGCATACTGGCTGCAGTTAAGTGATCTAGGCAAGTCAAGGACATTAAATACTTCTGTCCTATAGAGCGAATTCAAGCACTACTAATCAACCATACATATAATACCCTATACAACATACCAGTCTATACCAGTTGTCAAACAAAAGTACAACTAATCTACAAAATAGTTTTTAAAAAATACAAAAAAATAAATAAAAATACATAAAAAGGAAGCCACTTTGTGACTGTGATAAAGAAAAAACAACAATGTAATATATATATTTTACACAGAGTAAAGGAAAACACGGTATATTGAACCGCAACCAACTGCAATCAGCCATCTTTCTCAGAGAACAGAACCCTTTATCTTCAATCATTTCTAAAATTGGTTTCCCAGTATGCGTTTCCTGGAGGCTTCCAGGTAACATTGAATCAAAGTAATTAGCTACAAAAGAAAATAAAAAATTACGTAAAAAATCTATTCATTCTAACTTTAATGCAAATGTGACATGTTACAATAAGATTTTATTACTCTTCTGTTTAGCCTTTCTCATGTTATTGCCCAGGCTTTGTATAGCGTACTCAGCCGACATTTAAAAAAAAATAAATATATATATATTTTGTTTAAATATATAATTCAGAATACATACCGATATATATAAAAAAAGGGAGGGGAAACTTATTTGTATAGATATACAAGGGTATCATATTCAGTTTTCAAACTTTTTTTTGTCTTTTTGCTTACATATTAATATAAAAAAAAATGCTCTGTTATTGCGCTGTATGCGAGAGCTGCCACCTTGCTTCTGCATGACACTAAAGTACACAGCAGTAGTCTCTCTTAACGCTAAACGCTTATGAGTAGTCTGGTCAAGCAATCTGCTTAGGCTAACGGTGAGATCACAAAGCAGTGTACACTGACAGATCATGGGAACTGAGTGAACCTTTGAATGAAATGCCATGCTTTTGCTTTTCTGCGGGCAGATGTGATGTCAGAGCTTGAGCAAATCCAAACAATTTCGAATGATTCATGAATTAAAATATTAATAACACACGTGACAGATGGTTTTCAGCTCTGGATTTAATTACGGTTTTATCTCGGACTTGACAGTCCCCCTTTAAATGACTTACGCGCATGTTACCGACAGCTTTTAAATTTAAAAAAAAAAGACATCACGAAAGATAAATAAAAAAGACATCTCTATGAAAAATAATAGGGTGTTAGTAGATTGCACACTATACCATGTACATGCTGTTTATGTGATTTGTAACTTAAGATTGTTAGCTTCCCTGTTAATGTTAACTTGACAAGTTGTTCTTGACATTGCGTCATATAGCTTTTATAAACGGTAACTGCCAGAAGTATATTAATCTTCTTTCCTGCGACCACCCATGCTGCTTTTTTTTTTAATTTTCATTCTCACCAATTAGTCTACGAAGCAAAAGTTGAGTCTCCTTAAATGACCTTATCCTACTGGAAAGGAGAAACAGAATTCTGCATTCGGCGGTGCCTTGTAATTAGCTATCTTTAATGAGAAGCTGAAAGCTAAGAATAAAAAGGCGTGTAGACAAGAATGGCAGCTATCCACGTCTGTACAATTAACAAGTACATTCACTGTCTGGGTTGTTATATAAATTACAGGTTGTGCATTTTTGTAAATGAATGAATTGTGTTTTTAGAAAGCCAGCACTTGACGCTTGGGTCCGTTTTAAGACTTTTTGTTTGTTAAGTAATTTTTACACCTAACAAAATCGTTATAATACTGTGCTTCCATTAAATGGAATATTCCATAAAAAAACAATTTTGTCGAGAGATAAAAGAAATATAGTCATAGCAAACCAGTGGAAACCATTAGAATGAAAGGATCCTTAAGAAATCATATGGTGGGCACTTTTCCTATAGAGGTCACAGCAATTCACCCCCCCCTACAAAAAGTAAATTCTGCTATACTACATCAATAATTAGCAGGCCCCTAAAATTAGCTTATACATGATATATGGTTCCTCTCATTTGCACAAAATATACTTAGATTATTTAAACAATTAATTTTGTTTGCAACCAAACACATCAGAAGATCCCCTTTAATTAACACAGTAATTCATTTCTATTATATTCTTTTGTAATTTGGTTTTGCACCATAATCTCCAACATAAGCAATTGATTTACACGTGATGGAACGCATCACCATGATGTCATAAGGATTTCTTAGGTGACATGGTAATGTGAGATTCATTCTGATTTTTTCTATTAATATTTTATTTTAGTTTTATACATGTATTAGCAACACAATTTATTTGTACTCAACTTAATCTTCCTAGGATCTGCATATTATTCCTCCACATGTTCTGAATGTTTTTGGATGGTCCTGGATCCCTTTTTAAGGGTAAGATGCTTGTCTTGACATTTTTTTATTACTATCCACGCTTCCTTGAGATACGGTAGTTGCTAATGGATAAGTCAAGTATCAGGCAAAAAAAATACAACAAAAAAGTACAAACTAAATTATTTAATTAATTAATTAATTAATGCATTTAGTGTTTTGGTTGAAAGCTGAGAGGTTCCCCTTTAAGGAAAAGTGAAGTTCTAAAAGGAAGTTAATAGTGTCCAGTCTTCAAGTTGCTGACATATTTGGCCCGGATACTCTTAAGCTCCCAAATAACGCAATCATCCAGTTTTTATGGTATTATATTATTTTTAGCATGCTTTTTTTTTAATGTCCTTTAAGACGAAAGCTTTGGGGAAGAGGTGGCATTTCTCAACCCACTCAGCTCATTTTCAAAAGTAATTAGTTATGATTGCCTGAAATATCTGATACTCTCAGAGGTACAGTTACTCTTCATTTATCTCTCTTACGATACGTCACTTATTCAAAGGGCACAGTACACTGCTTTAACAGAAATATTGATTTGGGAGGAAGCTGGAAACTTTGAACGCTCCAATATTTTTGTAACTGTAATTTAACCCATTTTTTTTTCAAGAAGGCACCAAGAAGACGAATGACCGAAATACTTCTATACTTTCGTATAAGACAATATAAGAGTTATGTATGCAGAAGAACGCAAGAAGCAAGCAATGCGACTGCTTTTACCGCTGTGCCCTGTTGTATAATGTCAACTTACAGAGAAATAATTTTGAAATGTTCTTACATGTACTCACTTGATCTTAGCCAAAATGAAAAGAAGCCTTTTGGTTAAGATCCCTTATACTCGGGATGAAACCCAGAGATTTCCCGGGTATTTAAAAAAGGACGGCCAACCAGTTGTGGCTAAATGCAACTGATTGGTGTATGCCGACAAGGTCAAGGCTATCAGTAATTATTGATATATAGAGCAAATTTTCCCTCAATGTCTAAAATAGGTATTTTGTTTTTGTTAAATGAAATCTAGGTTATTAATACAAGTTTATAGTACTTCAAAAGCTGTTTCTAGTATATTTAAACCTATTACAGCATGGTGTTAAAGATTTACACATATATGTATAAGCATTATTACCATTTAGCATTAGTGTTCAATTATATAGCATAGTATAATTACACACGCACATAAACGTATAGCTGCGACAGTCAGCTGTAAGCTGTCCAGGCACATATCCTGTTTATTTGGACTGCTAGCAGCTCTGCATGCAGTGATTTGTATTACACCATGGAGTATCTCAACATGTACAAAGTGTAAACCAGGCTTGATTTTCTCCTTTTTAATGGAAAACGACTGTGAAATATTAAAAAATAAGCAAATCTCCACCCCCAACCCCGGCTGACTGTTTTTATCACAGCAAATGCCTATATATATATATATATATATATATAGTCTTTGGCACTGGCATAACAACAAACCCCTCTAGGTCCCTGGTGCAAACCCCCCCTTTTTGAGCCCTTTCTAAACTATTTTGAACTGGCACGGGGAGACAGGAGTGTATCGGGGTCAACCGAGGCTGCTCAACAAAGTGTCAGAGCAGACGGACAGCAAGCTGCAGAAACGGTGAGATGTAAGCGGGGTAACACACATGAGAATACATAATGCTTTACTCATCTTTTAATATTAATCTATTTTTTTCTCATTAGAGCAAACCCCCTCATAGGCTTTTCCTAATTGTGTACATATATTGATATATATTGTTATATATGTTTACTATGGTGTTAAAATGTTATGAATGAAAACAGATATGCATTATTCGTTGACAATATGGACAATCACCAGAGCCTAAACTGAAATTCAGTAATCCCAGCATTTAACCATTAGATAAACATAAGAGCAACTTGCAAATTCACAGTTCTTGAAGCATGTCCCAGTAGCCAGAACTACATGGGATAACTGGAACGGCGGATCAGATGAATATGTAGTGCTCCTAGCCAGTAGCCCACAGGGAATGTCCCATATGGCCAGTCAGAGCCAACAATTTTTTAGCCTGGATTTCTTTTCCTTCTTCTCATTCACCCTTCCAATGGCTGCCTGAGTCAACATCAATCAGCAAAAAAGGGGAAGGGTAGATGTAAGGTAATAGGGAAGACAAATCATGCAAATCCTGAGGACAGGAAGATAAGATGGAAGTTCCCATTTTGGGCCTCTGTTCCGCAGCCATGTAAAGCTATGTTCTGGTCTTGCGATGTGAGAGGTTCCTTCGTTGTCTTTTTGTGTCTCATGTACTGAGCAGCAGGAAGTGGTGTCACATACAGGTGTAAAGTATGGTGAGCCGCTCTCCATCCTTCCAGACCATTCTAAGTCCATACATACCGGTCCTCGTCTTACAGTATCGTCTTACCTTGAGGTAAAGCTCTCTCTTTTTTTCTTTTACTATGGGTTGCAAATCCTTCATTTCATTTTTAAGAATTTTATTACATATATGTTTATTGGTAAATTACGATGACACACCATCCACCTATCAATTTTTGGTTTTGGTTATCCTCTGTTCACTGTGTATCTCTCCATTGATATGTGATTTGGAACCGGTGTATACATTGACAACTTAAGACAAACTGTATTAGTATCTCTGAACCATTATGTTAAATATTGAGGTATGCAACCATAATGGTGCAGATTGAGAGTTTTGTGCCTATTGTACACTGCTATTCTATGATAAGGACAACTCTACCATTAATATATGAAACATTATTCCACCTTTGTATGTCAGTACAATAAAGAGAATTGATTAAATATTTGGGATTGGGGATGTCTGGAGATATGTGTGTGGCGTCAGAGGGTGGTATCCCACTTAATATGCAATTTTGGGAGCTAATATATATTAATTGCTTGTTTCATGCTGCAAAAAACACTACATATTTTTATTTACGGTATAGAACTCAAAAGTACAGCATTTGGGTAAAGCAACAAATTCCCTTTGATCTTTTCTGACCGTCTACGTGGTTACAGAATTACATTTGTAAAGAACAACTGCTGAAACAATATTGACATTCATCCTCAAAAAAAAGAAAAAGAATAAATCTTTTACTCTAAGCTATGTAATATGATATAAGAAGAACGTTGTTCTATCCTCTTTGGTTGCACTGCTGAATAATGCTGACAGCATCTTGTGGAACTGAAGTTCACAGTCGCTCCGTGCCTCTGGAAGCAGCCGCGGTCTTCTCAGTTTCACAAGGCTGGAATTCTAGCATCCTTTCACACTACAGACACACTTTCTCTAGTACTACAACGAGGACATTAAAAAAAGCACGTGCAGCTTCCAGTGAATTCAGGTCTCAGAACAAAACGTATCCTTGAGTCAGATTTGTGCCAGAGAATGATTTCCCTACGTGCTTTGTTCTCGCGGCACAAATATAGATGTTGGGACCAGGTAAAGAAAATGCTTTGGTGGAAAGTAACTCAAACTGCTATGCTACTCAGCATGACAACAAAATGGTAATAAAAAAAATAGTTTTGATTTTTTTTTCCTTAATAATATTATTCTTATTAACAATGTCTACATTATTTGAATCTACCTTTTTTAGAAGAGAAGAAAATATGAAGAAATTTCAAAGACGAGGTGATGCAGGCAGGCATTATTATCTCCGTTAAAAGCCATATGGTAGCAGAATAATTGAAGCAAATGCCTATCCGTGTATGTGTTCATAACTAAAGCTATGTGCATTTTCTGTACGAATGCTGTAAATACAGAAGGACATTTTTGATTGCAGGCTGAGGCAGCTGTACAACAGATGTTCGAATGTGTTTACCATTGGCAACTGCTAATGAGGTTGTAGCAAATTTCTCCTAATGGGGCCCTATCTTCACGGAAATTGACAGGGTAACTACAAAGTTGGCTACCCCGAGCTCTCCCTCTTCATAGGTAGTGGCTTTGTGAAGGGGCAAGGCTAGATGCACATGGTGGTGGTGTTAGCTTCACACTTAGTAGAAGAAAACTTGGAGGGAAGTAGGAGAAATGGGCAGCAGTAGGACTACATTGGGTGGGCAGTGGGTATGGCCAAACGTCGGTCCTCTGTCTGAGAAATCAGGTGTGTCACCTGGAGACTCCAGGTCGAACCAGAGAGATTTCAGGTATGCCTATAACCACTTACAGTTCGACTGGTAAGTCCCCCTTGTCTGACTTTTTCTTTACGTAGGTGAATTAAAAGGTGCCAGTGGGACAACAAAGATACTGTAAGAAAGTGGTCTTCAACTCCATTCATTTTCCATTATGGTTGCCAGGTTATTCAGAGCGAGTTATACTTATAACAGTTACAGCCGTTTAGCAAGTACCTGCTTATCTGTAGATTTGATTTTATTACTGTAACTATACAGGAAAATTTCAATTTGTGCAGTTTATACCTTTAATAGCTTTGTCTGCAACTGCACATCTTTCTAGCACATTATAATCTAGAAATAAAAATATTTTTAGAGTTTTTGAAATATTATAAAAATTTCTCAGGTGTAGCAGAGTTCAACATTCCCTCCTTTAAGCTTCCACATATCTGTGATGCAGCAGACCAACTACCTGCAATGCTTTTCCTACCAACGCCTCATTAAACGGATAATTGCTGGCTCAACGGTTCTATAATGTGCACGTATGAAAGCCTTTCTGCTGCCAGAGATAGCATTATATGTTGAAATGAGCAATGGTAAATTGGCAGGTTGTTCAGTTTTCGAAGGACATGTTTTTCATTGGACGCAAACACTTCAACTCTTCCTAATAAGAACACTTGCATCGTGAAATAAATGAAAAAAATTCAAGTCAAAGGGGGCGAGTCACTAAAATGTTGTCTTGCCAGGCAAGTTAAGGGTTAGCTTGTCTAAAAAGACTTGACTTGAAGGGATATCATATGTGATTTAATGCATATATAGGTGGCCCCTTTACATTTTCATGTGACCCCCTTTCACACACACAGACACACACACACACACATATATATGTGTATTTGTAAACATAGGTGAACTGTAAAAATTGTAAATTTAAAGGGATTTGTTATCTAACATATGTACTTTAATGCACAATAACTTTCCATGATGCAATATTAAATGGAGGTGATGTGTTCGCGGGCATGGGAAAGTGCTTCTTTTCACTTCAGGCAGCTAATCAGTGGCAAGAATTGTCAGGCAATGGAGGAGGAAGGAAGCTGCAGCTTCTAGCTCAAGTCCTTTATTTATTTACGTATTTATTTATTCTTCATTTTTAAAAAAATGAATATTTAAGTACTAAGTACTAACAGAGGGCTGATTCCCTTTAAATTGTACTTCTTGCGTCTAACCCCAGGAATCACTAAACTGTCTTACACCTTAACCGCCTCTGTTATCCCATGCAAATTGGTTATCTTTTCTACTATAACTTCTATTACACACAGCCTTCGGCAAACTCTTTCACCATCACAAGTCTAAAGCTGAATTTTAATTACTGTCCTCTAAACGCCATTGAACAATCTATAAGCTATAGATCCATTCTTCTGCCTCAAACCATCTACTTTATCATTTCTATAAATTGAAAATATACTTTAAAAAGCCGAGAATATATTTGAAAACTAATTCTGTCGGCTACACAGGAGCCGACAAAATAGATTGCTGCCAAAAGATATCAGAGACAATAGGCAAGGTATTGGGGGTTGCCCGGCCTCACCTGCTATGGTCTATCATTGATTTTAAGCAGCATTATTAGTTAGTATAGATCTGTTTCCGCAAAGGAATGTTATTGCAGATTTATTGTTCTTATTCTGTTATAAACCGCTTGTGTGATTTAAGTTACCAACTTGGTCTGGTTGGACTGTTGGATATTCTTCTTGTGTAATAACTACGGGACCAATACAAACTGATTTCTCGTGACCCATTAACTAACAGGACTGTACAAAGAGCAAGAGGTTACGCATTGAGAGATGACGACGCAGGTGAAAGGGTTCTATAAACTAAGAAGAATAAAGCTGTAAAATCCACTGCCTACTGAGGTTTTCATATAAAATCCAATTCATACCGTTAAACATGGATTTTGTGTTTGTTTTTAGCAAAGCAGAATAAACAGATATATAAATGTTAACAAGGACATGATTAATTATAGGTTGATGACCCAGTGGAGGAATTTATTTTCCTCTTTGGAGGAAATTTTGGAGATGACTTTAAAGTGGGTTTTTTTGCCTCCTTGATCAACAACAGGGTTACACTCTGGCTTAAACTTGACGGACCTGACTATTTTTTGAGCCTAAGTCACTATGGTAGTGAGGATGCATACAGCATAAACATATCTTAAGTTAACACAAACAATATAAAATGCAGATGCATCTGATTACACAAAATAAAGAAAAAAGCATAGTGGTTTTACACAGCACCACAATGCATGCACACTGAGAGTTATATTTTTAACTAGATCGCATTATTGCTGCAGTGCCCAGTAATAGCAACGCGTCACATTTATCTAGAGTATCCCTAAAGTAATCATCATTGACAAACTTCTGATAAATATTATTGGCTGACTGTATTTCGATGCAATCAATATCCTTTTAAAATGTGCTTGAGTTTCTAGGAACTGAAGTGGATTCATCGATGCAAAAGCTTTAAGAGCTACTCCCATTGACTTGATTGTAAGCTATTAGTCAAAAAGCACTCTAACGTACAGCTAATGGAGTTTGAAGAATTACCTCTATAGTGAATTACACAGACAATTGTATGAACTATGGATTAGCAATGGCCAAACTCTAGGACCATGAAAAGTCAGTTAATCTAACACTTCCTTTGTCTGTTTGAACTAAAATAGTACATTTACATATGCACAAACACCACACTATAGACTTACATCCTTCCTTGTTCTCTCTTTCTTCCTCTCCAACTTTCTTCGTCCTCTCTTTCCCTCTCTCACTCTCACAATGCTGTCAGTCGTACCAAATGTCCCATTGACTGTGCCCAATGACAGCTTAGTTGACCAGATTAATCCATTGTTAATGCTGAGAAAAAAGGCTTGACAAGGGCCTTTTGGGAATGCTCAGTGATGTCACGTGACAGTGTATGAAGTCACATACAAACAGAAAAGCACTAGGGTCGCAAGGAAAGACAATGACCTCCTTCAATGTAACCTATGCCATGTGTCCCTAAAAGGATTTGAGTCGTTCATTAGGAATGACCCTCTTGAAAATTAGTACTGGTTAACGCACAATACAAATGTATAGATCCTCTATCTATGTAATACGGTCTCAAAATATGGTGTGTAACGTATATCTTGTTATACTAAGCAAAAAATGTTTTGCTGCTTCAATAAACACTGGATATCCAAGTATACAACAGACTGCGTGATAAATTAGAACATAAGACAGTCAATAAAAAGAAACATTATCTGTTTAATTTCAACAAACTGCATGGTAGGTTTAAATGGCTAACCGTGAGATAAACTACACAAACATTTATCCTCCTCCGGCATTAAGAACGTCCCCTAAAAGCTCAAACTATGAAATATATACTCATTTTCCTTTCATAATTAAGCAATATTCAAACTATTCAAGTGAAGGTTCCAGCTAATGAATTTTTGAGCATTTTTGGCACTGTTTTGTTTTCAACCCTGCATTTGGACAATAAGACCATCTAGTTCTCACTCTAATGGCTCATTATTGGAGATGAGCCAGTGTGGAGCCAAGATATTGCATAGAGCAACTCCTATTAAATGTTGTGAACACACTGTGCACATAGTTAATAGTATCTGATTTATAACGCTACTAAAATGTAAGATAACTTTTTACTTTACAGAGAGGCTGGTACATGGAACAACCTCCCAGCAAAAGTGGTAGAGCCTTATATACCGTATTTACTCGACAACCCCTCAAAATCTGAATATTAATTTATGAAAAAAAAGTATATATGAATATAAAACAACCCTATAGGAACAAAGTTTTACCAGTAAATGTTCATTTATGTAAACTATGTGAACTATTTTTTTTAAAATAAAAGCTATGATTGAGAAAAATATTTTGTTTTTATTTCCTTTTTTTCCAACCTGCCCCCCCTAGTTATGCACATCTGCCCCCAGGCTTGCCATCTGCCCCAGAAATACCTTATACTCCCTATAAGCCTGTGCCCATGATATGCCTTTTAATCCTCTAAATGTCACTGTGCCCCATGATATGCCATTTAACCCTCTATATGCCACCTTGCCCCATGATATGCCCTTTGACCCCCTATGTGCCACTCTGCCTCCAGAAATGCCTTATACTCTGGCATTTAGGGGGTTAAAAGGCATATTATGGGGCAGAGTGGCATATAGGGAGGTATAAGGCTTTTTAGGAGGCAGAGTAGCATATAGAGGGTTAAAAGGCATTTCTTGAGGCAGAGTGGCATTAAGGGGTTAAAAGGCATTTCATAGAGCACTCTGCCTACAGAAATTCCTTATGCCTTATGCTGTCAGAGCTCAGAGTTCCCCGCATCTTTACATAAGGAAAAATGGCAATACTTGAAGGGCTGAATGGTTCTTATCTGCTGTCAAATTCTATGTTTCTTGTTAACTGGTATTCTGTAAAGCGAGCATTGACAGCATCAAAAAGCTATTTCAGACTTGCCCCCAATGCTCCAGACTTCCTGATGTCTAGAGGTGGCATCCGGTAGACGTTTGCACGATGCACGGACAACCTCCGCTGCTGCCGCCACTTCCGCCAGGGCTTATATGATGGCGCATCAGAAGGTCATGTCATGCCGGCACTCAGTCATAGAAACCCCAGCGGTGATTGTCTGTGCACATCGAGCAGACATCCATCGACTGCCACAGAGGAGGATCCAGGTCCCCTGCAGCTCTTTGGGGCATCTGGGTCAGAACTCTATTTGAGGTCGGATTATAAGACAAGGGGTATTTTTCTGAGCATTTGCTCTGAAAAAAAACTCATCTTATATTCGAACTAATTGATTCAACTAATGGATAATGAAAATCGTTGACACAGATTTTCATTATCGATTATTATCGATTTTATTGATTAGTTGTTGCAGCCCTAAAAAAATCTATTTTAAAGATGTCTACGACATATGTTAGAAAATAAGTAAAATGAGAAACCACCATTTTTAGCTAATGTCCAATAATATTCATTTATGTATAGGGATGATAGTTTTGGAAAGGGCTAGTTTCTAAAAAACAACAACATATTGTTCCATTCTAAACATTTTTAAGCAATTTCACTTAAAATCTGTGATAGCTTTCATTTTATGTTATGAATACATTATAATAATAGTAATAATCCCTGAAATTCTTAGATAGGCATTTTGAGTTAATTTGAAGCGTGCATTAAAAAAGCAGCAGTCAAATGTTATTGAGACGTATCAAAAGAGAGGTTAGGCTGTACTCCTATGACCAGAGCAACTCATTGTTTTAACAGTATTTCACCTAGGGGGTGAACAGAGGAGGACTTTGAAATATCCTAACATCAATCACTCGGGCAAGCTGACAGAGTCAGACCCAAGGGAGAGTGACAAAATGTTACAAAGGCCAAGATGCAAAAAGAGTCTAGACTTGACCTAGACAAAAAATAGCGTGTGTTCGGACTAGCAAACCAATAGAATTTTATTCTTTTGTACAATACGTTTGAAAACTGGCTGCAATTAATTCTTCCTACAGATATAACAGGTATGCATGTCTATTTGTCTATCTATCTAACTTCCTATCGACATGTATCTATCCATTCATCCATATAGTCTATGTTGACGTTCAATATACACAGTCACCATTATAGAAGATATTAATTATATTGTGTGGTTGATTATTGTATATAGCATAGAAGTCTTGAATACTGCTTGGGGTATTGCGACTAACTAGGCTGTTAGTAGGGACATTTAAGTACCTGGCTTCACTAACCATTATGTATGGCCAACCAAGGTAATCTTCTGCTAAATTGTTTACATTATTCGGGCCTCCTGGGGCACTTCCGCATCAGGACGGAGCTTCAATGTACACCACAGGGACAAGCTCCAATCAGGGCGCGCCATGCCTCCAACCCTGATGCAGAAGTGCTCCAGGAGGCCAGGGTAATGCAGTGGACCACTGGGAGAAGCTGGTATCCAAAGAGAAAAGAAGAATGAAGAAGCGGAGAACAGGAAGAAGGAAATACACAGTGAAACAGAAACGGAGCAGGTAGGGTATGCAAGAGTGTGACAGAGCGTGACAGAGAGTGAGAGCAAGTGAGGGTAAGTGACAACTTTTTGTTTCCAAAAATGAATGGACCAAAAATGAAAAATTAGTCTGAATTGTTTCTGTCCATGTGCACAAGTCTAATAGGTATCAGGTATATTTTTAGTCTATTGGGCCATGCTTCCTGTTTTAACAAGATTCTAGAACATTATACATTAAAATTTGAGAAATATGCAATTACTCCTGCTCTCTTCCTATCATGTCAAGTTATATAAAGTAAGTGAATGAGACGTTCCACTTAGGCATAACATTAACTGCACCATTTCAACCATTCTTCGGAAGGTTTAATTAAATAAAAAACAACAAAAAATAGGGGGTTTTTTTCAGTTTCTACTGCATCAATGTATCAGTGCCGGGGGTTTACATCACATGACATGTGTTCCTGGCAAATATTATGAATGAATCAACAATGAATCAACATTGTAAGTGTTTAATTATTTCTGGGAAATATTCGGTCATTCAACAGTACAAGAAATTATGTTTATAATGTTGCATTTATTTAGCAAAAGTGCTAAATGCTGGGGAAATTCTTCCATACAAAATGTTTTATGGTAAGTTGGAGTCTTTCTCTTCTGTATATTTGCAGAATGTTATATGTACGACACTGGTAAAAGTAACAAAAGAATGAGACCAATAATATATTAACTTCAGACTCTTTTTTATTGGACTCATAACCCCACACCAATAATGTCTTATAATATCTGGTGCACCTCAGTTAGTATTTCTTAATTACTCAGAAGGTTTTCAAACAGCATTTGATCTTAAGTCTCCACGAATGAATTTATTCTCTTTTCCTTCTGGGAAATAACAAACATCAATTAGTTTAATTGTTGAGCACGACTTTAGAAGTAGAACGGTAAAGACACATTAGAGGAAGGTCATGTTTTCATACTCCTAATGTGGTTTACGGAACTGGTCAATGACTTTTTAAAAGTGATACTTCCTGAAACATAGCAACGTCTTTTAGAATATTCATTGAAGGGGGGCATACTCCAGTGCCATTTTTCATTTGGTGGGCCTGAGATCTTTCCATATTGACATTGCTGACATTGCAGGAACAGGCCACCCAGAAACAATCTTTAAATCTTACATAGTGCTCTTAGAAGATTTATTAAAGTGTGTCTTTCACCATAAATAAAAATTAGTTGGACATTAACCAACAGAAACAAAAATAGCCCATAAGTTTTGTTAAAATCTTTGATACACTGTATGGCAGTTTTAAGGTATTTATAATGAAAGACTCGTCCTTACGCTTCCTGTATCCCAGCATGTTACTGGTCACCATACCTGGAGACTTCCTGGGGTAGGCTACCCGGAGGTCTCCCTCTTCTAGGGGAGCTGTATCCCGAAGGGGTGTGGGTGGCTTGTGTTGAGGTCATGTTACCCTCAGACACCCCTTAGCAGTAGTAGGAGGAAAATGCGCGGAGATTGTGCGTGTTTTGCTCAGCTCCCCGACTGAAAAAAATGAAAAATCCAGGGAAGCGGGGCTTCACCCCGAGACTCTGGGTCAAACCTGGAGAGGTCCCAGGAATGCTGATCTCCCTTGCTGACATTGCTTTTTTAAGCGACAGGCCCATAGGGTGAGCCTTTAACCCATTCACTGGGACACCTAGCCAGGTGAACAAAAATTCACAGCATAATGTAGAAATCAATTTACCTGGCAGAAAAAAAATGCAAATTAGAAACTCACTCCTCATTTATATCTATCTCAGAAACGGTTTACAGCAATGTCTTCTGCCTTAACAAAACACTTTGGAATTGACAAAATATATTTGACAAAGGCAGATAAAAAGGTCATATGCCTACTCTGCTTTCTTTATTCATCTTTGATGTTTTCCTTTTCATTCATAAAGAAGCTTAGAGACAAAGCTGCAGGGTAAGAATCCATTGAACAAAAGAATGCAAATTGCAGCCTATTATCTTTTTCATGAACACCTAAAATAATTAACGCTTTCTGGATAAATGATCGAAGAACCACAAAATGGTCCACTTCTGTTACAACTAACCACTCTGGCATCAAATGACAGAGCACTGTATCAGCTGATAGTTTTGTATTAACATGCACACAACAATGGAGCTAATTGAGCAAGCAGATTGAAGCTTTCCGGCTACCACGGAGCTATGTTCTCCTGCGCGCTTAGCCAAAAGTAAGTGCTTTACTTTTTTCAACTGACTGGTGTTTAAAGATATCGCAAGTTTGTTTTTTTTCTTCTTCTTATATTTCATGCAAAAAATACAAAGATTGTACTGGTAACATTTTTACTTTAGAAAACATACTTTGTACCAAAATGTACTAGGCAAGACTGCAGATTTAGGACTAGACCCAGGTACATACTTAAATAGTTTAAATGCACAGGACACAAGCCCTTAACTTACTTACAATAGAGGTACATTAACGTGGACACGCATGGAGCGGCGGGGTGTGGGCATTGTGACATCCCTTTGCGTATTATGGTTTTTTATGTTTTTTTTAGGAACGTGCCCTTCCATAACCGTTAGCTTATCCCTTGTTACTTATAGAACAAGATCTCTCGAGGGGCATAAGGTAGCAATGGGTGTTTCTCCCTTGCACTTGCCGTGTAGGATGGCAAGACGTGCTCTGAATAGGGATGCATGGAAAGCCAAATTATGACATCATAAACTGGCACTCCCTACGTCCCTGGCAACATGTAAGGAACAGGAAAAAACATAGGTTTGTGCCTCTGTCAGCTCTCTGCTCAGCACTGAACAACCACTGGCATGAGTTGCAAGGAGCGTAATATGGCTTGGCTTCCTGGGACATACTTGAGACTTGGGTAGCAGTTACACCATACATGACCCTTATTATGTGCTATTATTATCATATACCTAGATTGTAAATTCCTGCGGGAACAGGGCCCTTCATTCCTCTTGTATCTGTATGTCAATTGCTGCATTGTACTTGTCGTTATCTGTAACATTTTCTTCTTTATACAGCGCTGCATAATCCGTCGGCGCTTTACAAATAAAGTATAATAATAATAATGTAAAAAACATATACAAATTATGAATTATCATTATTTTTTTATTATTACAATCATATTCTTGTTCTTCAATTCTGAATTTGCTTGTATTTGAAATAATTTTTCAATTATATATCATTGTTGAAAAGGCTAAATTTCTATATGAAATCCTACGGTAACATTGGTATACTACAACTATTACTACTAGATCATTCTGTGGGATTTCATTGCTCCATGAGATTAAATTATACTGCCACCAACTCATCAATATTACAGTTAGAAAATAAACTAGAGTCTGGCAAACAGGATCACTTCCCATCATTATTAAGGTCTGGAAATTCCCTGGCCTTTTGCAAGCTTTAATTATGTAATTTCCTCAAATCTAGAGACTAAAACAGTTACGTAAACAATCGTATCGTGTTATTAATAATTTAATGTTTAATTTTACCTAAGTCGACTTTAAATAAATTACCGTATGTGGTTTTTTAATCATTTTGGGGCAGCCTTTTATACAGTACTGTGTCTTCAGAAAAACAAGAAATATGGCAGTTAGGTGAGAATGAACAACACCCCTTAGAAATAATAATTCTAGTAATGGTCAGAATCGACTCATTAAGAAACAGATCATTTTCCCCTCAAAAGAACAAAAAAAAATCTTTTTCATAACGACTAAAGTATTCACCCAGTAGGTTATTGTTAGTCTCTTTTATTTTTTGCTCAAACTTTTTTTTACCAGTTTCCTCTCATGTTTTTTCGTCTATACTTTTACTATGAGCCCATACCTGTGAACTTTCTAAATATACGTACACTGAGACTCTTTAAGTATTAACCCTTTCATAGCCCATAGCGAAAATACTGTGTAGCGACATACCTAATGCATTAACCAGTCATCACGGAAACTTTGACTTGTTATTATTCAAGACACATCTATTTGAGTCACCCGCAAGTAGGAATATCAACCATTAAACACTGGTAGCAAAAGTAGTAATCGGTTGGCTCGGGATACAAAAGTGTGTGACCCTGAGATTCTGGCCCTTCACCCTGAGAATCTGAGAATTGTGGGCAAACCTTGATTGTTCCCAGCTATGCTCATAACATCAGCTAAAATGTGTAAGTTCTTACTTACAGAGTGAATTAACACAACTATCCAATATCATGCAGAGAAATGGTTACAAGCAATTAGAACACAAATGTACTGAGACAAAAGAGAAATAAAAAAATGAGTGGAGCAAAAACAAGATTTTCTGGTAAAAAAGCCTTAGGATCCAATCCCTCCATCCCTCTTTCTTTCTTATATCCCACCTCACTGTTCATATTATTATTGGGGGTATTTATAAATCAAACTGTGTACATAAGGTACTTTACTTATAGTTATTAATGAGTCCAGTAATTAAATTTAAAAAACATCTTGTTAAAGCCCCCCAGACGCCCCTCAAGCTATACCTTATGTACCAAATTCCCCCCCTGACCACGATGTTATGAGTCAATTGACCAACCGTAACCACATAAAATGCCTTATATTGCAGACTACAAAATGCGAGTAGTCTGCAAAATCAGAGGTTAAAACGGTGAAGAATACAATAACCCAAGTGGGTGAGCATGAGGGCATCCTTAAATTTTGTGTTCTTTTTTAGTTCCATTAAAGGATATTGTAATAAAGGTGAATGGCCGCTATCAAGCATGATAAGGCTTTACAGGGACGGAAGTTATGGTTTTGATTTATTATTTAGTGGAAAGAAACCCTAACTCATCAGTTCAATTCTGCAAAATACCAGAATTGTATCTCATTGTGTTAACACAATGTGATAAAGCTAAGCTTTAGGTGTTGCAAATAATATATTTTGCTTGTACTAAGCAAACGGGGTTTGGCGTAATCATGCCTTTCCAAGCAATTTTCTTAATGTCTGTTTTATTATCTTGCAAATAAATGACCCAATAGTTGCTACCATAGAGACAGTGTAAATAATTGTGTCAATTTTATCACATGCATAAACTCAACGGTTTCTATGGAATTTTGTTTGGAATTTACATTTTGTTTTCCCATTTCCTTATAATGTGAAAATTACCATTCATTTACTCAATTGTCTAGTTAATTGAAATAGTATAACACATAGATACTTGGAAGGAATATTGACTTTTATTTTGTATGAGAAAGAGTTAATGTGGTACAGGCCAAGTGCAGTGGATCAGACTTGCCTGTAAAAGATCAGTCATGAACTCCAACCCCCTTCTTTCCTAATCTTATTCTTAGAACAATCGTTACATTTCTTACACCCTTTGTGTATACATGAATACATTCATCCGTTTATGATGTTGGCATCAGCATGGGAATGAGATTTTTGAGTCATAGAGTGAATACTACAGTGGCCAACAGTTCCGAATTTCCCAGGACAGCAGAGTTGGTTGTTAAGACAATCACAAATTCTGGAGTCTTCGGAGTAGCTTTTTCATGCCTCAAACAAGTAATGTGCATGCAGAAAAGATATGAAGATGGATCGTTCAAAGGACAGGACCCCCAGGGTAGGTAAGCCATCAACCGCATTACATTAGTCATTTCAGTATCATCCATTTATAGTGTTTGGAGCTGTGTGTGATTTCGCAATCACGTCGTATGCTAGAAACTTGAAAAGTATGTATTGCCGCTAATTATTTAAATAGCCCGAGCGATTCTACCAGTGAATTTCAAAATAAGTATGCTAGTGTGTATTGACTTTTGGGTTTATTCGTTAAAATGAATTTTGCGGTTTTGGCCTTTTGACTTCACTATGCGTTATGAAGGGACACCTCCAGTTTGGTTCTGCTGACACAGCCCAGAAAGTCCTTTAATTTATGGAACTATGCATTCATGGCAAGATCAGCCATTTTTGGAGGAGCTCGCTGGGTATGGCCCTTCATAATACAAAGTAAAGTCTATTCTGCAAAGCGCTGTTTCAATGAATAAACCCCTTGCATGTAATGGTGTTTTAAAAAAAAAACAAATCTTCTTTACGGATTTGCTGTTTCCCAGCATCCTTGTCTTGCAGATAATGAGTACACAACATCTCCTGCTCAGCACTGAGTGTGCACTCACAATCCAGCCACCACCAAGTGCTGGCTCATGGGAGATGGGCTGTAATAAGGCCTATATGTACATTTGGGGGCCTCACGGAATTCATGCACTTGAATGCATATGATACCTTAATGTCCTTGTTAAATTATCATGTTCATCCCTTGAAATTCATTAGAACTGCCCTCTATGCATATGGCCTCTTTGTCCACTCCCAAGCTGTTTTGGCTGGCAGGAGAAGAGTTGGGTCAAACACATCTCCTGCTTGCCACTGTGGATGCATGCTATACCCCTTGCCGACAAGCAGATCCATCTCTGGCTCACAAACGTAGTCACACAACCCCCCCACACGTGGATCCACAGAACGTGCTCTCTTCAATTTCAACGGGCGCACTGTCCAGGCACCCACTGGCTACTTCATATCACCCAAAACTCATTTTAGTTAGGCTAGTTCTTTAATTTGTATTGACGTACTTTAATATGCATTCTACGCTGATAGGGCTGTATAGGACAGTATAATCTCTCTTAAAATATATACACATGCCACTCTAAATAACAGCCACTTAAGATACACTAGTAAATCAACTCAACAGTTGATAATCAGTTAATGTAGTTTGTTTGGTGACAGCATAACTGTCTCTTCTGTCTCTAGGAACATTTAACACGTTTCTTTGCTGTCAATGCTTTAGTGGTTTCTCTTTTGAAGGTTACGGTAGATTCTTGGAACATAAACATACGATGCCAGAAGGGTGAAAATGTCAGTCAGTGTGCCAATCATGCATTGTGCTGTCTTTCACCTTCAGCCTTTTCCTTACAAAATAAATATGTGGTTTGAGCTTTCACGCCCGACATTATATTTGTCAGCGTGTTTCCATTTTAATGCATATTCCAGGCTTTCAGTGAAACCCGATATCTCAATTTATTACAGATTAGTTTCCCTGACAGCCCAAGGACATTAATAAAATGAGATATACAGTATAAAAAAATATGTGTGTGAATATAATCAAAGACCACATGAATGAACACACAAGGCAACCATTTAAGGCAAACTGTATATATCATACGATTTAATATAAATACATTAATTCACTACTTATAGCTTGTGTATTTTTTAATCAGTTTGGATGTTTTGGAGATATTTAATTTAAAAGTTAATCTCGTGGAAACTTAAATATTGTCTGCGTGTGGCACAAAATATTTTATCATTTTCCTGTCCAGAAATCTCCTTCTCCCAACCTCATCCTTACAAAGGCTGCCATAACCAATCAGCCACAAGCAACAACTTAACAATTACAGCTAGATAACGAGGAGGAACACTCATGCAGATCCTGCTCACTGGATGTCTAAAGCTTGTTAGATCAGCTGGATATTGCTATACTGGGTCCAATTAGTGAGGGGTCTTGAAAATATAACTGGTAAGCTATAGGTGCAAACTATCCTCGTGGTGTACTGATACCGTTCAGATAAGAGCCCTCATTGTAAGCTACCCAGACCTCCCTTTCTAAAGGGAGTGTGGCTTTGCCGAGGGACAGGGCTAGCAAGACACAAGTGTGGGGCTAGCCACATAATGGTTAACCATGTGAGAGTAGTTGCATGACAACTCTTTTAAGCCAGTGACATCAAAACATATTTTTATTTTTTAAAACAAAATGCTAATATAATAATATAGACCACGTAATGCTAATATAATAATTAGACCACTTAAAGACTCTAGATGCCATATTTTAGCCAGTTGACATCAGCATCAGAGGGATTTTTAAGGTTTCATTGGCTCATATACCAATATTCATTTTCATGAGAAAGGGTTAAATTAACCAGTTAATTGTACGACTGAACTGTAAAACTCCATGAGAGCATGTCTGGTGTTGAATTAGTACATATCTGCTGTTGAATTTAATATAGGATGTTCAGCTGATACAGCGTTCAGCTATGTTCCTCTCTAACAAGCGTAGAAAACAGAACAAATTGCATTTGCTTCTCCTTTGCTGTACTTTGACCTTGCATCCAGTCATTAAGTTGCCAATATATCACGCCAATCAAAGACTGGATCAACTAGACGAACTCTTCTAAACCAAGCAGATAAAGAAAAAGAAGAGGTTTGGAAAAGGGAAATGTTTAGCAGACTAATAAAGCATCTTCATTTATAGTCAATGGCAAAAGTTAGGAGAAATGCCAGAAATAGCAAATTTAAGATTATGTAATATTTTATCAAAAAAACATTAAAATAATTACATTTTTTTTGTTAGATTTTAAATTTCACATATCTATTCTTTAATGCTAGGTTACACTTTGAAATGGAGTGCAGAACAAAATCTCACTAAATTGCCCTATAATAAATATTGTGATTTACTGCCATGAATGTTTAGCTTATAAATGTCCACATGGGAAGAATTATTTGAAGACCTCCTGTGAGATGGAGATTCCCGTTGCTTCAGTAACATTTATTGCTATTTTCTCTTGAATGGTCTCTGGTTCACATCAATTATGTGAAGAAATGTACAATATTATTATCAATTCATCAATATAAATTTCATAGGTTATGAATAGCTTTAGTAAAACATCATCATAATAACGCAGGAAACATCAACCTGTGTAGACCAGGTACACTAAAGGTGACATAGTATACAATGTATACATAAGAAGGTCCTTATAAAAATGTTAATTACAGCCAACATTAAATTGTTTTGGGCTGTCACAAGAAACAATGTTAGCTAATTAACCAGCAAAACATTTATCATCCTCTAAAATGAACCAATCATCGCTGCATACGAAATTCACTTAAAAGCATGGAATAGTAATTCGTTTGAGAATTTCTATTGCTCGTTTTGCTTTGCATGACTCATTCTTGTATAGTATGGGATTCATCAATTGACAGCACAGGATGAGATACCAGCCTTGACACTTGATAAGTCCTAGCTATACCTATTCATTACTTAGACCATCAAACCTAAATTGATTTATGCTGGTTTATCCAGTCCATTGCTAAATGAACTGAAGACCGGACAGATAGGAGCAAAAAAAACAATGCTGGAAATTATTCATTAGCATGGATATGTTGGGAGGCAATTTTGCACCTGATCTCTCACGAGGTACTTCTCATTAGCCGTAACTCTTGAGTTTACATCAGTTGTGACTACCTCTCAATCTCCACACAATATTAGATATGTGCCTTGATTAAATTCTACACTAAATAGACGTATTTGTTATGCTTTGAAACTCCTTCTAGAGACCAAAAAAACAGGATCATTCCTTTGAATAAAAGCAACTTGTGACTAAGTCTGAAAGTACATCCATGATGTCAGGAAATATCTATCAACAGGTCAGTTCAAGAACAGCTATAAAAAATTGTTGGATGAGCAGCACAGTGTTGCTTGAAAAAAAATTAGTAGGTTGACCATACATATTTTCAAACCCAAAACAATATTTTTACTAAGGTGAGAAAAGGGAGAGGATGACAAAAATATGAATAAATAGGGAAACTTTTTTGGAAATTTAAAATATGGATCTTGGAGCAAAATGGCATGAAGTTGAAGGCTGAATAAATAGGAGTAAAATATTAAAGTACTGCTTTATAGGAAAAAATAGAGGACGGTTGTCCTTCCAAAATCTTGAAGACCAGATGTGATCACATAGGCTTCTCTATTACACATGCTGTGAATTGACCACCTCTGGCTCTCACTGCTGAGAATGCTGCATTTTTGTTGGTAAGTTTTAAAGGGTTGTCACTTTTATATATTTTCAGGCGGCTAGTGTGGAAAGGTATAATGTCTACAGAAAAGGGCTACAAATTTGTCTGGACAGGTTTGAAGAGTAAGCAGTATTTGTTAGGTTTAGCCTATTTAGTCTGTTCTATGGATTGCCTATGGCTCTATAACTATAGCTTACTACTATAGCTTTTAAAAACCTCCCAATAATGAAGCTGTTGGCAAGAGCTGGAATGAACAATAAAGTAAATTGGTAATGCCTAGGGTGTATTATATCATAAAATATTAATATGAAAAAGGTTTTGGGGCTTATTAGGAAATTTAGTGTTCTCCTCAGCAGGGTGTGGAGGTGTTAATTGCAATCTTGATTTCCCTAATGTGACCGTGGAGTGCACACACAGCAGTGTATGAACTATGTTGTCGGTGACTGTACCTGCTCCTCTCTATCAGAAAAATAAGAGTTTTTCGCTTCCCATTGGCTTTATGGGGCTGCCCTAGAGATAACAAGTGCTTATGTACCCAGAATAAGAAACTGAAAGGGAAAACATTCATGTGATCATCCCTCTTCTTCCATCACACTCAGCACTGCGAAGTGGCTAATGGCATTACAGAGAATGTGTCCTCTGCTCCTATGCTCAACACCCTAGAATCTTGGATGAGGAAACAATATAAAGTCACCTGGCCCAGTTAGCCAACTTTAAACATGGTAAGGGAAAGAGTTGCCATGAGCACTTGGTATCCCCAGTACATTTCTTCATTTCTTAAACTGCACACAAGAAGGGGGATTAAGGTGGTTGCACATTCTCTGCTCAGTAAATAAGAAGAGAGGCTTAGTCCTAAGAGCTAAGAGTTAGGGGTATCTTGGGGCATTTGATTACCAGGAAAACCATGTGCTTGAATCAGCATATGGTGGGAATCCTATGTTGACTCCAATAGATAAATTTTGACCGACTGAATCGTACTGATATTCGAAGTTGTCATTATGGTAAAGAGAAAATGTGTGAAGGCTTCTAAAGCTAATTTCACATACAATGTTTTGCTTTTCCAGGTGTTTTTTCCAAAACTATGAGAATATGAGTACATCTGGCCTGGCACAGTCTGAACGCTCTTCCTGTGTTTTGTTATTTCACATATTTTTAAGTGGATCAGATACAACTGGATAGATTTTCCAGCGTGCTGAAGTGAGATTTGTTCTTTCCAATTCCCATGGGATGTTGATACCTGGCTGCTGTTCTCGATATCAATAAAGCAAGTAATGACCTAGATTCATCATTTAAGCACTGTATGAAATGTTCCTGTTCTTTAGATTAAGCTTAATTCTATCACTTCTTATAACTACAGGGTAAGCCTTACTTAAACTGTGCTTTCACTTAAAGGACATGATATAATATATGCTGTTATTCCAGAAGGAAAAAAACAGCATCTAGATGGCAAAGATATGCGTAATGTACTGCAGGCTGGTCTGACACTCAAAGACTTGGAAATCAACATTCAAAAGAAGAAATTTAACATGACAACAGAGAAAATCATCACTAGCAGGCTAACACAAACTTCATATGAATGTGTGTGTTTAGGGGATGCAGTAACTTAAACCGAACCTTGGATTTATTATGACATGTGATGATACGGCAATTCGTGCTTAAAGGGAAAATCCAGCCCCTTTAATGATAACTGAGTTGCCCCGCTATTTTTTCTATGACGTGCCCCATAAAAATCCTGCAGATCCCCTCTATATACATTTGGCCCTTCTCCTGCCCCTAGGTATTTTCACGAGATGTGAAGTCTTGTGATATGCTTACCACTGGTCAGCTCCAGCTCCGGCTTGGCGAATGTGCGCATGTGTGGAAAGTCCTACCATAGAGTTCATTAGGACCACTCCGCTGCCAGCCAATCAGTGGCATGAATTGTTGCACCACGGTGAAGACAGGGACATAAGTGATATTTTTACTTTTCAAGAATGCATATTAAATTACCCTGGGACGTTAAACTGGGTTTTTACAAACATTGTTCTTTTGAACCACAAACCTATATGTGTGAGATGAGATGCTTGCGAAACAAGTGTAGTGTCTGTGTATAACAGCAGGCATTGTTGTATATTAAATATACAACAATGCTCTCCTTAAGCAGTCAATCACCTGAGTGACTCACTGAGAATGTGAAAGAAAAAAATAGTGTTTTATTATTACAGAAGGTTTGGAGGAAAAAAGTGATTACAAGTGTGGCCTAAAAGCCAAAAATATTTGTAGTCTGATAGATTTTAGGATACACGGTTAGCACAATCTTAATTAGTATGCATAAAGTAAGATCCAGCACTATTGTATTTAAAAGGGTCCATTGTTATGCTACAGGTAGAGCTCTAGTTCATACTAAACGCATAAGACTCCCAAAAGAATGTATCAAAAATAGAGATAAAGACGAAAGGGCAAAGAATGATTAAAATACCCAAGCGTATCTTGTGGTTTCTCTAGAAAAAAAAAAAATGGGAAAAAAACCCCCAGACGTACAGCTGGGGAAAAAAGGCAGAAAAAAGCTAAACTTTTCATAAAGAGAGTATAAAGCATTTTAATAATTTCTACAAGGCTCCAGTCTCGAAGTCCAATTAGCATATGGTAATCAATCCCTGGTTAAATGTCAACTATTTTAAAGCACTTTTTAGATACATTGGTTGAAAAAGCAGCGAAGACAGGGCTCTTCAAAAGACACTCTACACTTCATATTCCAATCTTCCCCCGCTGTGTTTTAAGCCTGCTCACAGACACAAACCTACCTTATCTGTAAAATATGCCATATTTTTCCATTTATATCCAAACAGCTTAAAGCAGAAACTCATATACCAAAGCATTCTGACAACAATAAATTATAACCACTTCATGTTAAGCTGCCCATCCTTTTAATAATGTTCCTCTATTGTTTTATTGTAGGGTTATAGCTTTTTATATGTAGGTCTAAATGCAATTGCTTATTAAATAGCTCATATGTGTTACTAATAAAAACATAAACATGAGTTTGTTTTACTAGGTTTATAAAATAATACAATTCAGTATAAACCAAATGCCTTTGACTGTGCATACATCTGTGTTTTTCGAGACAGTCCCTGTTATCAGGTCCCCCACCGTCCCGCTTTTGCGAGGATCACGGGCCAGCAAGGTGGCTCATCAGGTGGTAAGATGACCACACTACAACCACTCGCCCTCTAGCCACAAGCCTCAAAACAGGTGTTCCGACTTGAACATCTGAAATGTGGGGGTGTATGCTATTGCAGACAACAGGAAGATCTCCTAGGACTCACATAGGTCTCAACCAGGAATTAACTAAACCAGGAGGATGCAGGAGAGCCAAATATTTAAAGTATGTTATATTTCCATGCCTTATCAAATGGTAATCCTCCAGAAAGAAAGTCTCTGGAGGCCCTATAAAATGTATAGCTGAATCAGTAAAATTACTTCCAAGAAATCTTGCCACATTAACTATGCATAACGTAGGGTTAACTCCTTATCCTTGCAAATGTCTAGTTTATGGAATACACCCTTTATAGCTGTCTAACTGAAAGAATCAAGCAACCAAGGATATGGGTACATAGAGGATATTGAATTGAATTTGAGTTTGTATTGGACACTTTTTTCAGTGTGGCTCCTGTAAGTGTATACTTGATTTGGGGTATGCCTGTGGTTCTTACATAATACACCATTGGTGGTATTTGTGTGTTTTTATTGAAGTATTTATTAAAGAAGAACTGTATCCAGGGCAGAGTTTCATCTTTTCTCATATTGAGGCGTTCCTACTGATCTGTTTGTGAGTACAGCTACTTCCTATTTCATTTATCATCCATTTATGTCACGTAGCTTTCTTTGAAACCTATAGGAATAGAAGCAACTGGGCTCCAACACACCTTCAAAAAAGGGGCAAAAGACTGCGGAGTGACATAACATCGGACCGGCCCTGGTTAAAGAATTTTGGGCCAGCAAAAGTCGGGGGCAGACTTTAAGTAAGTGTGGAACATATACAGTATGTCTCAACCCGTATTTAGTCATGGACAATTGTAGACATGGACAGTTCTTCTAGAGCTGCAGCTGAAAAAGCAGTAAAGGTAACAAATTCTTCATACTCTCGCTCAGGGTTTCTTGGTACCAAGTAAAACAGTTTATACCCCGAATGCTTTCTGAGCAGAGCACGTTTGTTATAATTACAAGTTACCTGCTTTAACAAATCATCTATTAATAAGGCTGCAGCCCTACATTTTATCGCTGGCTTCCCAATGCAAATCATTTAAAGTGAATGAAAGAGAAATACACATCTAAGCTTTTTAAACGTTCCGTTAATGTTCTTTTGACTTCCTTTTTGAAAGTATAATTGTAGAAGACTAATTGTGAAAAGTCTCCCATCTAAGACATTTCTTATTACCTTACCTCATGCGAGGATGAAAACATCTACTGTAAATTGTATTGCCATGGTAACACGGAGGAGTCCATGTTTCTCAGACTAGTCTTAAAGTTGTTGTTATTGTAAATCTCCATAGTAATTAGGATTGCTACAGGCTTTAATATATTATCTCATTAACGCGTGAACTCTGTCACACACTTCCTTTCAGCATGCAGTTAGGAAAAAAGATTCACTTACAAATCCGTAATTCTGCAAATCACATTTTAATAAAGTTTGCTTCCCACATAATCAGTCTAACTAATTTGATATTGGATTGCTAATATCGCTTATAAACAGGGTGGTACTGGTCTGTGGCGGAAGATAGACAGGCCTAGACTAACCACCGGACACACCAGAGAAATGCCTGGTGGGCCGCTGGCTAACATCGCTCCAGGCGCACCCGACACTGCAGATCAGGTGCCGCATTAAGCCGTCAGTCATGCTTACATCATTTACATACCTGGGAACTTCCAGGTACCTAAACATGTTCATTTACCAACCACTGGCCTTAAAGTGCCAGGCCACCTATTCATCTCCAGTCCAGCCCTGAAGTTAGTTCTCTTCAGATGGAAAAAATGGGATTGAGAACTGCTTTATGCATTGGAAAGTCCCCTAATGCCCTAGAAAGTCCCCTAATGCCCTAGAAAGTCCCCTTCATCTAATGTGTGCGTATACAAGTCTATAAGTGTGTATATGTGTAAGTATGTGTGTTTAGACCAAATTTAAAATGTAGGTTTCTGTGGAGGCCACCTAAGATGTGCTTAAGTTCAAAACTCTGATAAATACTGGTTTTCAATTTTCTATTGTATTCAATTTTAAATTAATAAATATGCAATACACATAAAACAACTGGCTGACTTGCACTGAAAATAGTCTGATCCATGCTATCAAGAACCCCCCTACACATTTCAAATACCCTATGCCCTATATAACATATATTTTTTAAATATATTTATTTTGTAAATACAAAAATAAGTAGAAGAACTATTGGGTACTCCTGTCAGCCTCAGACAGACTGATGAAGAGGTATAATAATTATATTCATAGAATTCATAGAATTTTATGGCAGATAAGAACAATTTAGCACAAAAGCAGGTGCACCAATGGTGGAAATAAATTACATATTTGTGGCAATGTGTATGTTTTCCTAAATTTTCCTAATTTTTATAGTGTATTTATGGTATCTAGTCTATTCTTATGCGTCTACTTTCTTGTATAGGTGTTACCTACAGAGGTTGCAATATGTATCAGAAATTTACTACATTTACTGTTATTTTTATGTTTTGGCTTGGCATAAATGGGTAAATTATAGCATAACGAAGGTCCTATCTATATTTAAGAGGAAAGGGTTAAGTTCCTTTCCATTTCGGTTGCATGCTGGAATGTTCCATTAGTGTAAACAGTAAGATGCTGTAAAATATGGATATACAGTTAGCAAAGAAGAACCTAGTTTTCAGCAGTGATTTTGTCTGTAAAACTTTCCACTCCACAGTTTGCATGGTAAACCATAATAAGGAAATGGATATAGCTGTATTAGCCCCAAAAAAGGAGTCTTAAGTCAAAGTTGATTCCTTTTATTGCGCCAGCACAGAAAAAGGAGTAAAGTTAGAACAGCTTTTGGAATCTTGAGGTCTCTTGATTCCATGTGATGCAGAACGGTTGACCTTTCTTTTCTAAGGTTTAATTAGCGGTAGTGACTAGGTTCTGGGTTGAACTATACAGAGACTGGTCCATTGCTTTAACATAATAGCCTGCTGGATATGCCTACAGGTCAGGTCATAAAAAGGTTCAGTTCAGCTACAGAAATAGCTGCAGAGCACTAGAACGCCTCAGGGACTTCATCATGATTTACCGTTTGGGGCAACCACTTACAAAAACAATAGCCATAACTGTTCCTTTAATCCACCCAGTGGTCATTTTAACATCTGACTTCAATTTAGTATCATATTCCCTCTAAAGGAGGGGTAGATGTTATTACCACTAAAAGCTAAAATGTTACGAGGTTTCCATGTGATTCGAGCTAATGAGTCATCAGTAACCTAAATACATTTCCCTTAATCATCTCATGTAGAGAACACACACACAAATGTCAATCCAGTTATTTCCCTTCTGGACATAGTAGAAAGCAAGACATTGGTCTGAGTTTTCTGATTCACTCAATTTGGGCTACGTAAATCGCTTACAGAGGGATGAGAAACATTTCCTGAAAAAGATTAACCCGTTATTATTTATTATGATGCTATTACTGGTACCGTTTGCGTACTTTACGACAGTTTCCACAGAACAGTCCAGATTTTTGGGTAGCTGCCCCACTGTCCAGCTTTTGTAGGCAGTTGGCAACATGGACCAGTTGGAGAGATCAGAGGATCCCCACTCTCCAGCCTACACAGGTGTAGGACACCTCCATTTTTTGACACATGGATATTGGGGGGTGTATCCCTTTGTAAGCTTTGCATTGTGTTTTGGTGAGAGCGATTATGGAGGGCTTTTTGTCCCTTCCACCTTTCTGTTGCCACTCATCATACAGCAGAGCCAATGCTACAGGGATCATTATGTAACCTAGCCATATGATAAGTAAATAGACCTTAGTAGACATAATGTTTTCTTCTAACATAAGAACGTTTAATAACATAAAAAGACCTATCCAGTTTCGATGGAGGCAACCAATCAACTCCAGCCTTCCGTCTCATGACAATTAAGTGTTCTTGCAAAAATTTATGAATCAGGAAAAATATTACATAATTTAAAAAAAAATACATTTTTAGGGATGGTGTTTTCTAAAACTGCATTGATTTACAAAATAAAGCATGCAGAGGAAATGCATGTTTAAATTATATTAAAAATATGATTTTTTATTTCATAAAAAGTCATCTGTAGTGTACATTTTCTTTACTTCAATTTAAAAAAATATATTCTTTTTAAAATATTTTCATTTAATATATTGAAATATTGCCAGTACCTGCTAGGAAACAGATTTAGACATAAAAAGCTGATTTAATTGTAATATATGTTTTTTTTCCGACATCCTTAGGTTAAAGCTTTAATGATGTTTTATGTTGTTTTATATGTCTGACAACTTGATTGCAGCTTTCTCAAGATCTCAATTCATACACAATTTGTACGGTAGAAAGCAGAATTGCTTAAAGTACTATTATTGTTTAATGGATGTATTTCTTTGTTTAACTGCGGGTGCATTTGATATAGAGACCTTAAAATGAATAAAATAAACACTTGTCAAAGAGGCTCATTTCATCCTCAAGGGGCAATCGTAATCATTGTGATGCTATAAAGGCTTAACACTTTGTGTGCAAGATGGATGAGCACTGAAAGTATTAAATGTGCAGAAATATATTATTATGATTATCATATCTTTTATTTGTTCAGCACCAACAATTTCCACAGGGCTTCTTACATTACATAAATTTAAAGAGTTTGATAAAACTAAAATTGACAGATTAAAACAAAGATAAAACAGTAGGTAAAGCAAGCAAGCCCTGCTTGCATGCTTACATATACACTATTTGGACAAAAGTATCGAGAGACCTGACTATTATACCAACATGGACTTTTATGACATTATATTCTAAATACATAGATATTAAAAGTTGTTCTTTAACAGGCTCCACTCTTCCAGAAAGGCTTTCTACACCTTTTTGAAATGCTTCTGTGGGAATCCTTGCCCATTCATCCAGTAGAGCATTTGTGAGGTCAGGCCCTGATGTTGGACTAGAAGGACTGGTTTCGCAATCACTGTTGCGTTCCATCCCAAAGGTCTTCGATGGAGTTGAGGTCAGGGCTCTGTAAGGGCCAGTAAAGTTTTTTCACACCAAACTAATTCAACCATGTCTATATGGCCCTTGCTTTGTGCACTGGGATGCAGTCATGCTGGAATAGAAAAGGGTCTTCCCCAAACTGTTCCCACAAAGCTGGAAGCATAGCATTGTCCAAAATGTGGACAGGGGTTTTACTATGACAGCTTTCTATTTGTAATCTGTTGGATCAACCGAAGAGGTATAACTTAATATGAATTTAGTGATCATGTGTCTCTTCCTTAATGTCAGTAACTTTGTACAAATTTTCATAAGGCTTCAAGTGTCAGCAACTCCACCAGTAGCCAGGCTGGAGAATGAATGTGTTTGGTTAGTTAGCCATCATAAGCATACATGACAATCTACATGTATGAAGTAGACATACTTGGACTGCCTAATGTTTAATGTTAACAAACCAATACCTTGTCATTAGCAATGACCAACATCCCCATATTAAAAAGTCAGCATATAAAAAGTATAAGTTAACAGTGAACATAAACAGCAGATATATGGAGTATAAACTCAAGATGCTGACAAAGGGAAACGTGCCCCTTGTCTTATAAAGAGATAAAGAGTAATGTAGCTTACACACTACACATTGTTTAACGTATTATGTACGTCTATCCATTTGACAGTCCAAAGGCTTTCCACAGCCTCTCATCTAATGGCATGTCTTTCTTGGAAGCAACAATATCTTTTCTAATACTTTATTAAACATGCTCCCTACAGCTCATCAACCTTTCCATGTATTTCTTTGGGGCACGTCAGCGAAAGTGATTTGTGTTGTAATGAAGTAATTGAAGCTATAGCTTCTGCACTCTGCATTTCTATGATGAGATGATATCATCGTGTAGAGACATATAATAACAAAAGTGCATGAAGCCAGTTCAGTTTTAAAAGAATGAAGGCATGAGAGCAACCAAATGGTTTGTATAAATTTAACTCTGGAGGACATACTATTTTGTCCTGGCAGTTCAAACACTGGCAGGGCTAAATCCCTGTCTTGTTGCATTGGTTGCTATGCCGAGTGCACCATTTTTGCCATTTTGCACCACAATAGTTCTTCACCTTTAAGCCAGTAGTGTTTAATGTATAGTTTTGGGATGCCATTAGTAGATCTAACGAAAACGATACTCCGTATCTTATCTATAACATAAAAGTATGCATATTACACAGAAGAGGACAAGGAGGGAGAAAAGCTGTAGAATGGTATGAATACATAACACATTATAAAATATATAAAAATAAACATAGAACGGTCCAAAGAATATAGTTTAATGCATCTATACACTGTAAAATGCTGCGTTGTTATTTACATACAACATTACCTAGTTACAACCACTGACCTACAGCTTACATCTTACATTACATGCATTAATATACTGCCAGTAGATTCTCTAGCACTTTATTCCTATACCTAACACATTCAAGACCCTAAACAATCACGCTACATGGTTTTCAATATTACAAAATTAGTAAAAACCAAACCTTCTATGGCTTGGATGACTAATTGAGGGTGATTATGTGGTTTCTGTGTTTGTATATATATTTATTTTAGAAGAAAAATATTGTGTTAATAATTCTTCCATAGGTGGATATAACTTGAACATATTACATCTATACCTTACATCTACTGTATATGCATGCTGGATCATAAGATCAGCAGGCCCCCTACTTCCAGTGAAAGAAATTCTTAATGCTTCAGTATACCAAGGCATTTTGGGAAATGCTATGCTTCCAACTTTGTTCTAACAGTTTGGGGATGGCGCTTTTCCATTCCAGCATGACTGTGCCCAAGAGCACAAAGCAAGGCCCATAAAAACATGGTTGAATGAGTTTAGTGCGGTAGACTTGACTGGCCCGCACAGAGCCCTGACCTCAACCCCCATTGAACACCTCTTAAAAGAACTGGAAGGAAGATTGCAAGCCAGGTCTTCTTGTCCAACATCAGTAACCCCACAAATACTCTACTGGATGAATAGGCAAAAAATCCCAGAGAAACACTCCAAAATCCCATGGAAAACCTTACCAGAAGAGTGGAATGGCTACAAAGGGGCACCAACTACATATTAATGTCTATTTATCTAGAATGCAATGTCTTTAAAGTCCCTGTTGGTGTAATGGCCAAGTGTCCCAATACCTTTGATTGTATAGTGTATATTTAGCTTTATATACTACATGTATAAACATTTCCTCCTGTTATATAATATTAACATGTTTTTGTCCACACCAACATCAACTTGGAACTCCAGTTATAGGACCCATTTTGCCCTTTTCATACAACATCATTTATCTGTTATGCCCCCACTATTTCATTCCATTCCAAGTAAAACAAAGCTGATTAGTATACCTATTTATGTGAACCAACAAAAAAAACCAGCATGGTATCTGATATCCTAAATTCTTTAAAATAACTATATGGCAGAAACACCAACATTTTGACATTAGTAATTATGCTTGAAGGAGACATCAAAACATATAAACTAGTTTCACGAGCCAATTAAATTTAATGGCAAATATGCACCGACACTCACTTTATAAACTCTATACAAATTGGGGCTGTAATGGAAATCAGGTTTGCTGAGATAATTGGTGTGACCTTTCTGATATAATTTTAAGGGCTTGCATTCAATTGTATTCTTTTATAAACAACGGAACCATACACAATAGTTTGTTGAATTTACATTGTCTTGTACCACCTGCATGCATAAAAACATAATGCTGTATAATATATACAGTACTGTGCGAAAGTTTTAGGGAGTTGCTATATAATAAGAATGTTATTACCGGTAGTTTATTTTTTATCTAGTAACAAAACGCAACATGAGTGAACAGAAGTCAAATCTAAATCAAGTCAATATTTGGGGGGACCACTCTTTGCCTTTAAAAGCATCGATTCTTCACGTGCACACAGTTTGTTAAGAAACTCGGCAGGCAGGTTGTTCCAAACCTGAAGATCTAACCATAGTTAGTCTTGAAGATCTAACCATAGTACTTCTGTTGATTTAGGCAGCATCAGTTGATTCTCCCTCTTGGTGTAATCCCAGACATACTCAACAATGTAGGCCTTATATTTAGGGTCATTCTTATGCAGCAGAATACATTTGGGCCAAACAGATGCCTCCCTGATGGTATTGCTTGATATACAAGTATCAGCCTGTACTTCTCAGCATTGAGGATGCCATTAATCATGACAAAACCTTAACTTCATGTACAGAAGTGCAGCCCCAAACTTTCAAGGAGCTGCCTCCATGCTTCATTGTTGCCAGCAAACGCTCATTCTTGTGCCAGCCCTTCAGTGAACAAACTGCCTTCTGCTAAAGCCAAATATTTCACATTTGGAGTCATCAGTCCAGAGCACCTGCTGCCATTTTTATACACCCTGGTTGTTTTCGTGAACAGTTGAGTCGCTTGGATTTGTGTAAAAATTGGATGTATGCTTTTGGCCACAAGTTTCCCATGAAGACCACTTCTGACCAGACTTCACCAGACAGTAGATAGGTGTGATGAACTGATATGGCACTGCTGGACTGCAAAGGTAAGTAAGCATAATGTGTCAATTCATCTGCTTCACTAAGTTTCCTTGGTTGTCCACTACGTCTACCACTGCTTGTCCATTCAAAGGCTTTGTGTGCTGGATAAGAAACCACTCTGCTAAAAGACACCTAGCTATTGAAATGTAAACTAAACACACTAAAGACTCACATACTTGTTGAAATCTACTGGATGCTGGCTAGTTCTTTTTTTTTAATTAAATAAGCAAAGGCCAGGGCCCTTCACTAGCCATTTACAATGTATAAATCCAACCGATCTTACTATTTGCCATAACACTTCCAAACAAACACACAAAAATTGGCTTGGTACGAACACAAGCTACCGTATTATGCTTGCAAAATGAATGAAATGTTTTCCCACTGATAAGCCCCTGGATATACATTTACATAAAAGCAATCTTTCATAGGATCACTAGGCCTAGAATAGGCTTCATTTTTTTCTATGTATTTTTGGTCTTTAACCCTTTTAACGCCAGATGCATGTATTGAAACACTGGTTAAACATTAGCTGATTGCAGATTTAAAACACACTGCTGTTGTAGTATTAGCTGCTTGATAATATACTTAGTTATTTGTATATAGCTGTGAAAAGGCTATCACTTATAATCCATTGCCTGATATATATATATATATACATAACAGTGATCACAATGAAGGCCCCAGTAATTTTAGAACAATTGTCCATGATGTAGAATGAAGGCTTAAAGTTCAATACGACAGGATAATCAATGCTTTCACCGTGATGTGAGCATAAAGGAAAATCTAACATTGTTACCTATAAAGCAGGATGTAAAACGAGCTCTTTTAAATTAACATTTATATCTCTGCGGTTCAAAGTAATATAATTTACAAGCCAACTAACCTTTATAAAATACAAATTATTCTGAGTTATTGAACAAAAATGTTACAATTAAAAAAAGGGAATCTTTATTTACACAACTGAAATGTACCTGACACCCAAATAACATTTGGTACATGCATGTGGTGAGTACGTTATTTCTCGCGGAATTACAAAAATAAATTAAAAAAAGAGGAAAATGAGTTATCAAGTAGCTTTGATGCGGGTAGGAAATGTCTTTCAGGGGCTCCTTTACATATTTGGTAGACTGGGCTACTAGTTAGGCTATGAAATTCCCGGAAAAATGATATCATCCGAAACGTGAATGCGCAATGTCTTGTGTGCCCATACACATACGATCTGTATGAACGTGAATTTGTTCAGATGGCCGTATCCTGGGTACAGCTGGTTGAAAAAAATGCCCGCCTTTGAAAAAGAGTGGAAAGCGGCGCTTTCTGCCCAGGGAAAACTGCTGCGGGAAAAAGCTCGTTCCCGACAGCCTCACATACATGCCATATGATGCCGGGAAATGCCCATACCGGTAATTACTTTTATACAAGTTTCCACTGAAGCAATAATGAGCAGTTTAGCGCTGTATTAAAATATTATAGGCAAAATGTGGTAAAAAGCATCCTAAGAATGAGTGCAGTTTTAATAATACAAAAGGGCATCAGTGTTACCATTATTATGGTTTTTGGGTTTTTTTTCCAAAGTGAATGGCAACTGCTTGCACTTATAAAACACAAAGGGTTAATCCAACAGCAGAAATTTTTTATTAGAACCTGCGGAACAGCGCTTAGAAAAACCTTCAGCTATTCTCCTTGGTAGTAAAAGATAAATGAACCCATACCGCACTGAAGTCAGCAGCAAGATCTATCACCAAAAGCTCAGGAAAACAATCACCTACACAATTAGATCAGCCGAGAGATAACACTGCTCTACCGAGGCTATATAAATTGTCAGTCTCTATATATAGATATATAAGTTCCACTATGCAACAGGTTAACCTTTATGAAACTGACAATCAAGGGGAGAACGGGAACTACAGATCATTCTAGGAAGGCAGTGAATGGGGAGTTACATATAAAACAATGGGAACCGGGGTCAAATTCCCTTAACTAAGGTCATCATTTTTCCTGCTAAAATTAAGTTAGAATGATAGATTGTTGCACGGTGCGTAGTTACTTATGATCCCAGATGGCACTGATATACGTGGGAACTCTTAGGTTTTGACCTGGAGTCTCCAAGCGAAGCGCTGCTTCCTTGGGTCTCCAGGTCAGTCTTTTCTCTCTCCAGAACCGGGGAGTGGTGTTTCACCATGCTCACTCTCAGGCCAAGTCCCCTCCAACTCAATGCTACGTGGGACTAGTCCTTTTAACGTCGATAGCCTTGCTCCTTCATGAAGCTACTTCCTCCAGGTAGCACGCTCTCTTAAGTTCCCAAAAATCCTCTTCTTTTGTTGTCATCATGAAAATAGGCACCATTTTTCCTTTAATCTTCAGTATTTCCATTACGCCATCTGCATGCGCAAAAAAGGTTTCCGACTGTGTGCTGTCATTTTGAGTGTAGGCTTCATTGCAATCCACTGCTATTACAAAGTCAAGGTGCTTGACGAAATGAAGCACAGGTTCAGCCGTAATTCTACTGTGTCAAATGAGGAACCGCATCCAGCTGTTTGCACACTAAGAGCTCGTCCTTTTTCGATGTGATCAATGCACAGAGAAACACCACTCCATTGTCAAGCCAATTTCATCCACATCAGACATGGCGTTTTGTACTTGTCCTGTAGCGCCTCGGAGATATAATGTGTATGGATAGTTTTATTGTTGGATTACTGCTCTTCAAATGGAAATGCTACCAATGTAATAATGCTAATTATTTTTTTATTACTGTTAATAAGAGATTTTAACATATACAGAAAGACCGTAGGCAGTCAGCAGACAGATAGCGGCCTTACATACACATATCCTTGTTTTTGTTGGATAGCTAGTCCGATAAACAGACCAGATCTGGTCCCTCATGTGATCTATAATTTATAAGGTATTGAACTTTTAAAGTATTGCACATAAATGTCAGCTAAATGTAGCAAATGCAGTTTTTTTAGCAATCCGTATATATGAGAAAGCTCTAACTGGAATGAGGATCCTAACCACAGAGATCATTAGTAATAATAATATTTAAAGGGTCCATTAAAGATGATTGTCATCATTAATTTTCTCACATATGCTATGGAATGCCTGACGTGCCCCATATGGAACTGGATGACAGGCTCGTCCATGTATGCTTTAAAACATTCTAATAATTCCTGGAAACGGAAAAGGGCAAAATTATTTGAAATATTACTTAAGATTTCCTCATGGTTCAACAGTTTTTTCTTAAAAAAACACATTTGCATGGAAATGCCCATTTTTCTCTGGAATTGCTGTGAGGGTGGAAAGTGTTGTGTAATGTAAAAAGAGAGAGAGAGAGAGACAGAGAGAGAAGCTGCAGCTCCAGAGCTTCAGTAGAATGCTCTCTAAATGCTTTGACATTTTGTGCCAGTGGCAGGAAAGCGCTTCCATTGCAATCACAGAGATCTCATTAGACATCCTACCCAGAGGGTTTATTACCTGCATGGCAAACAGCTGGGAAATAGGGAAGGGAAATGAATATGGGGAGGGTGTCTGCAGAATTCCCCATGAATTTGCAAGGGGGCAAACAGGACAATTTAAAGGGCTCACTCAGCAGTCATATGCATTAAAATGCATATGATGCATGAAATGTCCCTTTACATCAAATTGGAGTTTTGATCATCCATGAGAAGTAGTTAGGTACTACAAAGAACTAAGTATCTGCATAAGATCAGTAGTATATTTTATTCAAGTGATGCGTTCCAAAGCCTTCCCGTTGGCTCACTTGGACATTCCTTAACCCTAAACAACATAAGACAGCCAGAAGCCACCTACGCAGATCCATAAGAGATGGAGTACACAGTCAGGGCCGGACTAGGGATGAAGCATGTGCTGTGCAGCCGCTGGCTGGGTACACACAGCCACATGTCAGGTTTTTAATACTCATGCAGCATGTGGCCCATGTATACTGCTGGGGGCCGCACAAAGTAGACCCTGAAGCTGCAGTATCAGTAAGCATGCAGCCTTACCGGCCACCTGCTCACCAGTGTGCCACTTGGCTAGTCTGGGTCTGCTCTAAATGCTCTTTGATTTGTATCGTAAGGAACTTTCTAAAAAAAAAAAACCCACATGTGGAATCTGCCAATAAACCCCTATTTAACGCTTATGAGATTTTGCAATACGAAGTCGTGTTATTTCAAGAGAACGGTGCAGATATTTTACACAGTGATTTGTAGAGTGCTTTTTGTTATTGTCTATCATCATGTTATTGTCTATCCAGGAAAAAGGAGAAAATAGAATGTGATCATTTTAGATCTGACAAAAGCTTTTGACTTTTCTTCCCGGGTTTCAATAGTCTTGCCGTTATCAGCCGTTGTACCGCTTTTGTACCTTGCTACTGACATGTAGTAAGAAAGTGCAAAGAGAATCTATATCTCCAGGCTTTTAGGGAATTTTTTTTTTTTTTTAAATGAAAAATGTAAATGGGAAAACACTTTGAAAATCTTCCTTCAGTTACCACATAGGCCGTGGTCAGGAGATAGATTTAATAAAAAGCTAATTTCTCATTTTACACTGGGACTCAATCCTTCTTATGATATAGCCAAAAAAACAGCAGAATACACTTTCCTGCACCAAAACAGCAGAAAAAAACATAAACTCTGTGTTTTATAAACGCAAAAGTATGTCAGACATCCATACATGGTTCTAAACCACAGAAAAACGAACATTAAACGGAATAAAATTTCAAAGGCAGGTATTTGGAACAAAAGTGAAGTCTGTTCACGAAGGACCAAGCATGTCTTTGAATGGCTACAAGCTGAAACATTTCATCTCATGTTAGTAACTAATGAGCCTTAACTAACAGTCCTACTCACAGGAAAACTCTCCAGGATCCCTTACACTCCGGCGAGACTTCGTTTGATGATGATGATGATGACTGGCTAAGGCATTGTGGGTAACGTAATCCAGTAAACGCAGTAATTGCTAGCTGTTCATCTTATGGCCAACGACCAGCAATGGTACCTTTAATATAAGTTGCTTGTATCTAAATGGGCTTGGGCAGGATTTGAGCTGCCGCTAGAGGTGCAACGTCAGTAATTGTGTGGCGTGGCCCTATACACCACCGGCACACCGGTCCCAGATAGCCATTCTAAGTCCGAAATCTGATTGGTTCAAACAAAAGAGCCAATTATAATAAAACCTCTCAGTCTGATTCATTTATCGATATTCCACCACAACTCACGTCAGTTGCTTTTGTTGGTAAAATAGAACTCCCGCATAATAATAATAATAATAAGCCAGCTCCGTACGGTATAAGCGTGTAAGAATTTATCTCGGGGAGTTCTTTTATATACAAGCAATCGACGTGTAGGCAGAACTGCCCCCTTTAAATACCCTTTCACAGTCCTCGGCTTTCTCTTAGCAGCTTGCACACCGTTCTTCCCCTCCTACACATCACAGTGCGTCAAAGAATTTGAAAAACACAACCCCGAAAGATCACACACAGAACACAACAATACACACATCAATCACAGCTCCGAGTTCCTCTGTTCTTCCCATAAGCAGCTATTTTATATGGAACGGCTCTATTATAATACACGTCTTGTACACATGCTTTTAATATTACGATATTTAATTGCATACAGCTGTGCCTCAAACAACATTTCAGTACAGCTTTGGACCCGAGTTTTGGATAAATATCAACCGTTTCTACTCGTATAAAAATTTTTCTCCATTAAAGACATTTTCAAAACATCATATTTGAAGGCATTCTGAACTTGAATATTTTAATATTTTTTTTTATTAATTTTTTTTTTAAAAAGAGTTGACTTCCTGGAAGCTTTAGAACTGGCATGTTCGTGACTGACTGAGCTGTTCTTGCCAAACGTACTCATAAAGACCAAAAGTGCTGTGTGAAATCATATCTGTGCAAAGCCAACTGCGTTCAGGCCACTTCCAGGATGACCTGAAATGAACTGCTGCATTTCCCTCTCTGGCTCCTATCTGCTTTGAGCGAACGTATAGTCAAACAGCTATTTGCCTGATAATGCCTTTCCGACCCCTTGTTACACTAAAAAAAAAAAAAAAAAAAGATCTTATTATTGTTACAAAGTATAGTACATCCGGCATTAGGAAAGGATTTGTTATTAACGTCATTCTAATGTTTACTCACTCATTTCTGAGACGCAGACGCGGGAGCAAATGTTATCACTAAGGTCTGCCTTACAACTATTGGCTATTTTTCAAACGTACCTTTTTTTAAAAAAAAATTGCAAGTAAAGATATTTATAAATACAAAAAAGACGACATTAAAGGGACGCCCCAGCCATCGCATGTACCTTAATACATGTGACAACTGAGGGGTCCCTTTGAATTTCTGTAGTATGGGGGGATTCTGTACCTTCTCTTTGAATGTGATATACTTACCGCCAGGCAACTCCAGCACTGGCGGGGGCTCTATTAAGACCCCTATGTGCGTGAAAAATGCTCCTACTGATTTCAATGGGATTGCTTTCCTGCCACTGCTTCAATCACTGGCAAGAACTGTCAAGACCACAGAGGAAGAGAGCATCTGCAGCGGCAGAGCGTTAGCTTCTACCTAAGGAAGGCTCATTTTTGTTAGTGAGGCTTTCAGGGACAGTAGACGTTCCCTTTAAAGAATCTACCATGCCCGGTGCTAATGATTAATTCTAGTATGTTCTAAATCTAGAACAAAAGATCATTCAGGAGTTATGCTATAACAATTCAATCACATCGCTTCAGATGTGCAAGTGTATATAACCTGTACTGAAACTTTAACATAAAGGTATATTCTAGAAAATTTTAAAAAATAAATAAGAATTAGAATATAAACTAGCATTAGCAAAATATATGTGCTAATTAATTCAAGAATTATCCACTATGTTTAATAAAAAAAGAGACTTTTTTGTTTTCCGCGTTTTGCTTTTGTGTCCAAAGCAACTTTTGGATAAACTCCCAACCAACAATTCCGGAACAAACATACAAATACGATACAAATTAAATCAATATTTATTGCTGCTAGGCTGAGCTTCTGTATGTATCGAGTATTAACACGGGAAGATTATCAGATTTTGGCATAAGGCCAGACTGCAGATGGTTTGGAAACGTAGCCCGAAATCAGTGTGTGGCTGATGAATTACTCCTTAACACCTGACCATTACTTCACACCAGACACCCGACGGAGCCTGCGAACACCAGGAACAGAAACTATGTCGGCCGCCTTGCTTTTTTGGAATTCTTTTGACAAGGACTTGCGTACATCCAGATGGCCAAATGTGGAAAATGCAGTAAACCATCTATGCGGGGAGGTGATTGGAAAATCTGTATTCACGCAGCATTAGTCGGGGGACTGTGATTACAAATTGGTGCAAACGTGTAGAAGAAAGAAAAAAAAAATCTTGAACATACGGTATTATATCACAGACAGGATCTAAGGTTCCCTGTAACTGGAAATGTATACATAATTTAAAGAAGAAAAAAATTCCTTTCGTCTAAGTGGTTAATCCGCATTCCTAATGAGTAGTAGACTTGTTCACGTCTCCTTTACTAGACCGTAAGAGGACCTCATTCGCTATAAGGAGTAGTCGGAAGGAGCCAATTGAGGAAAGAAAAAAAAAAAAGGATAATAAAATTGACTATAATTTAAAAAAGGCATTTCAAGTTTTTCTATTGAGACTGCTTCATGTAGGTCATAGACAATTACTGAATCTAATTTCTCATGATTCTTCTGATTATCCTTTCCACAAATCTCAGGGGTTATTTTCAACCATCATTAGCAGGAGAGGATAATTTATGTATTTCTGGAAACAAGGAGGAAAAATCAATTCATATAAAACTGCTTTTCCTGTAAGAACTGCTTTACAATTTGAATCTAACTTAGAGGACTGAAAGGCTATGACAGCGTGTTTTTTGATTTAGAAATCTAACGTTCATATTACTATCGATAAAACAATAACCAGAATTATATCTTAAGCTATTCTTTTCATATAAAGTTAGCAAAATACCGATACATAAAATGAAATAATGAACTGATTTTCTTAATTTTAACCCAGTCAATTATATTTTGTCAAATTTTCACAAGAAAAAAAAAATATTTATTTAATCCTTATTTTAGTGACATATGACGTCCATGTTAGGTTAACAGAAAAGTTTTCCACTCTAAGTGTTAAGTTTCAAATGTCAACAGTTGAAACCTTTGTGTTATTGAAGAATGGCTTTAATGTCTCCTAAACATGTGAATCCCGTACTCTGAATAACGATTATCGCTGTCATATAACCAGTATCTTGCATAGTAAGTGTTATCGATATAAAGAGGGGCGACAATCAGGTTACATATTTGGATAGATGCAGACATCTAGTTAAGGCCTCCATTAACCCTTGCAAGGAGATACAATCCATTTGGCAATGTTAGGATTTTTTCTATTACTGTAAATCATTAGATCACCATGGAAAGAAGGAATGTAACACAATACAGCCCTAAATGGTGGTCATCAATAATTCAGGCTTGTCCTCGCGTTTATATCTTTTAAAAATCAAGCATTATGCAAAGAATCTGGCCACCGCCTCATCCATTTGAGTGGGCACATCTTGCGTGTGCTGCTGAATTAGTAGCATCAACAATGGAGAAGAATGAAATGTTTGGCCATGAATGATAAATGACCTGAACTTTGTCCAACTTCCCTCCTAAGCCTTCTGAGATGGCTTGCAATGGCCAACGGGTGAAATCCTCATGTCTTTAGTGTTAAAATCACACAACATCTGGACTTCGACGTAGATGATTGTGATAATAATTAATTAATGAGCATTGTGTCTGGGCTCACAGTCTGAGCGTTTTTTTTTTGCTTATCATACACATGTAAAAAAAAAAAAGCAGATTATTGTAATGTATTTTAAGGCACAATTTTCTGGCGCTCATTCTTGATTATTTCCCATATCGGCTTTCGTCATATTGTATAGCATAGTGATGATGGATTCCAAATGCCCCAGAAGCTGTAGGTTTGATTGAGATTAACAGGATCCAGATGCTGTCTGTCTGTACTGGCTCATGGCATTTTCAGACACAGCCACACACAAAAAAAAGATATTTTAGGTTTTACCTAATGGAAATCATATTTTCCTTTTTTTTTTACAATTTTAGATAATATGTTTATTTTATTTTGGATTATATTTCATACACAACAGACTGTCACACACATATGTCTGTGACTCAGTGCTATGCCATTTGTTTCAAATTTCTTAACTAAATATACCAAGATTACGCCCCGTACTCAGCTTCATCATTTCTATTTCTGCGGAGATATTTAGTCGGGGTGATTTAATACCTCCATTTCTGTTAACCGATTGTATTTAAGACAAAAGAAAGTGTTCTGCTCCTTTGACTTTCCAACCCACTAATTTACAAAAGCTTTTGAAATTGACCTTGACATTGCAAACAATGGGAGAACGAGAACTATGTGATAAAGTATGGTTTAACGGAGTGCTATCCCGAAATGTTCCGGGGCAATAATGCCCGTTAAAAGGGCATCTGACTAAGCACTTTTTGGAAGAAGTATTAGCCCAGCAGAATGTGTATTTTAATTCCCCAATTTTCATATTCTGGACACATGCCGGACAGTAAACAGATCCTATGGTTGGCCTTGACCTATATCACTATAATGGTGATCCAAGAACCGAGACCTCCTCGCAGCATTTTCTATTTATTACTTATTAAAGTGTGTCCATAACCCTCTGTTTTCTATACACTTAACAAAAAAAGTCACAACAACGCAAATGGTGTTGACTCTCACAGGTTTCTACATTTCCAGCTGAAAAGTTTGCGATCGCACAAATCCATTTAAACAAAAAAAAAATGCATTTTACTGCCCAGAGTGAACAAATCTCACCAAAGTGCAACTGTACAGTTACACCCCACAATATGCATCTTATACCAAGGCAATTTTGGCAAACAGTACACAAAACCTAACATTATTAGAGTTACACCGTGTTAAGCGTAGAAAGAAAAAGAGGAAATCTGGTAAAAACAATACCTTTTAATGGGTTACTGAAGTATAACAGATTGCAAGCTTTCAAGGCAATCTAGGGATAAGATGCCCAAGCGACGTCTGAAGATTGTCTTGAAAGCTTACAATCTATTTGAATTCAGTTAGCCAATACAGGTATCATCTTTACCAAATGTGCTCCAAAACACAGAGAACACAACTATAATCCCACAGACAAATAGCAGAGGATTAAATTACTGTTTTTTGATTTTTTTTTATAGAAAGACAAAAGACATTTAGAGGGGGGAAGGGGCACAAATCCATATTGCTTGACCTTCCTTTATCTGTTGTGCCTGCTTTGCCTATAAAGCTTTAACCTGCATGATGCTGATCTGAATGAAAAGCATGATTAATAAAAGAGAAAGTCATCATCCACTTAAGAGCATAATCATATAATACAGCCAGTGCTGAACAAGTTTCTGCAGAAGATGGTCCATACCTTGGTTTGGAGGTAATGAGGGTAGTAGTAGGTGTACTGTGGGTACATTGGCTGCTGTTCCAAGCGTTTGCCCATGTAGCTGGTTATCTCTGATGCAGGAACCACGTTGACAAGGGTACAATTACCCCAGGCCTCTTAATTTTATCCTCTGTAACCACTATCCCAGCACTGATAGAGATTGTTAGACTTCTTTGCCTTTTTTGTTGTTGTTGTTCTTTTTGTTAACAGATCACAAATTCCAAGGAAACCATCTATCCCTTAAGAAAGAAAGAAAAAAAAAAAAGCCAAAGCACACACACAGAAGATCTCACTTGTCCACCTTTTGTTTAATCTCCTTATTGTACGTTTTGTAGCAAACAAAAAAAAAAACAAAGCTGTTGTTGTTGTTTTGTAATACAATCACAATCCAGATTGTGTTGGAAATTTGAAAGTCCAGTTCTGGGAAATCAGTACACACAGTAACTCAGTAATTTCTGCTTGCTTGCTTGCCTGCTTGCTTTCCTTCTCTCTTCTGTCTTCTCTTCAATTTTTTTTTTTCTTTGATCTCCTCGAATTAAAAAAAAAAAAAAAGAAGAAAAGAAAGAAAGGAGGAGGGGGAAAAAATGAAAAAATAATAATAATAATATAATAATAAAAAAAACCCTTCAGCCTAGTTGCTTCTTTCTCCCTTACGGAGTGACATGGTATTTAGGGCTTGTCTTGTCTTCCATTCAAACCCCCTCCTTCCAGCATGTGGGAGGAACAACAGTGAGACTATCCCTCCAGAGGCAGACGCAGTAGAAGGCTGCAGTATTTTCCTCTAAGAAGAAATAGCCTGTCTCAGCTCTGCTGCAAGCAAAGTACAGATTCCCCTCTGCTGGCTGCACCTCTGAGCCAAGAACACATTTCACTTGCCTTGTGCTATTCCAGGTCTTCTGGCAGACTTTGAGAAGAGTGATTGGTCCTGTCTGCCTCTGGATCTCCAGGAGTACAGTGTTTACCCTAGGAAAAAGAACCGTGCTTAGGGGTGATGGGAAGTTTATGCCAGTGGATTGACTATTTAGGTCAGGCATTAAAAAAAAAAAAAAAGGAGAAATAGTGTTTGCAATAAGTATTAAAACAATACATAAAACTCTGCTGTTAAGATATGCAAGGATGCTCCTTTGGCAGGGATATCAGAAGGTACCCCTCCATTCATGGAAATTAAGTGTTTATTTATTAATAATTAAATTAAGTATAAACACTTGAAAGTGCCTTATACACTTGAAATGCTTATATATTATTATTATTTCATATTCAAAGACATAGTCATATTATTTGTTAATATCATTTTTCATAGCAGTTTTCTTGAAATATTTAATACATGGATTTACATTACAATCCTATATAACAGAATAGTATCTTTAAAGGGAACACTCCAGCCATCATATGCACTTTGATGCATGTAACAGCTGTGTGGTCCTTTTAAATTTTCTCCCCCAGCACCACACCCTTGCAAATGCAGGATCCCCCATATGCATTTGCCCCTTCCCTCAACCCCCAGTTATTTTATGCAGGAGATGTGTTTTGGACCAACACGTTGCTTTGCTTGTGATATACTTACTGCCTGTCAGCTGTCAATGGGGGTCTGATCACCCATGCGCATGCGCAGAAAGTGCTCCCATATAGTTCAGCGGCTAGAATCAGCAGACCACAAGGGAGGGCGGCAGCTGTAAGGCTGCAGTTTTGACCTCAGCTAAGTGCTTTTTGGTTTCGAAAGAATGCGTATTAAAGTACTCTTTTTTTGTTGTTGTTACTGAAGAATATGAAGAGTACTCACAGAGTAGTTTAATATGCATTCTTCTTTAGTAGTGTTGAAAGGGACAGTAAAAAGTCCCTTTAAAGCAGAGATGGTATTATTCCTGAACATGCAGTTTCCTTTGTTAAGCACAGGTGCAAGAAGAAACTGTGAGCCTGAGCGTAACAATGTGAATTTTACTATATCATTGGAAAGCAGTAGGATACTGCCGGGTTGCAGAGGAAAACAAATTAGCAGCAGCAAAAGAGAGGAAGTGATAGCATTTTATAGATCGTTGTTCAGACCTCACCTAATGAACGGCTCTGGAAATTATGGGCTATTTGTACTCAAACCGCTGCCTTAATGGGGGAGATACGCCTTAGATATGCCTGTTGAAGAATACTTTAAAGTATACGGTCTGCTTTATTTGGGTTAATGTGAATTAAGTGGTGATGATGTATGAAGGCACTGCGTCTGGCATATTTGATGATCCGAAAATTAATTTTTGCGTAAACTGTCATTTGGACACCCAGGCTATCGTCATACGGTAACACACAGTCACATACATCTCCAGCACCATACACTCATATACTCACTCTAACACTGTACACTTACACATACATACATACATACATACACACATGCTCTCACACTCTCCCATCATCACAGCAGGTCGCACAACTCTCCCTTCCCTCTTAGCTTGCTCGTAAGCCCTGTCTTCACTCCAGCTTTCACACTCTGTGCTAGCTGGTGCAATCCTGGTGCCCTAGTACGTGGGGTTAGGTGACCTCGCCAGGCGTCTCTGTTACCAGGATGCCATGCTACCTTCTTTAGCATGCCCCTGCCTTTCTTTAAAGAAACAATTCAACCATCATATGCACATAGATGTGTGGTCTCTTTACATTTTCGTGGTGTTCCTGGTGTATGTGGGGGATTTAACCCATTCCCTGCCCCCAGCTTTTTTGTGTGCAGGAGTTGTGTTCGGCTGAACGCATCTCCCTACATGGGATATACTTACCACTGGTCAGCTCCACTGCTGCAAGCAGGGGTCTGTTCAGAACCCCGTGCACATGCATGATGTCACAATTGGATGGGTCATACAAAATACCCATGTTTTAGCGGTAACAAAGCATCTTGCATGAAGAGAAAATGTACCGTATTTTATTCATACTTCAGATCCATAGGGGCTTGTCACTCACCTTCTCAGTTTCTCTCTCATGCTCTCTGTGATGGTACGCCGTGTACCCCAACAGGGTACTCTCGCCAAACTACGCTTCCTCCTGCTGGGACACCAGCGGTTAACCCCTTCAGCGCCATACACAATACCAGCAGTGTAGAGAGAAGGGGGATGCCTCTGCACCAGAGCTGCGTTGGCACTGTGGCTATAGCCGAAGCTTAGCATATTTAGCACTTGTCCTGAAAAGGACAGCGTTATTACAGCAGTCCACCCCAAGCATCATACCGCATCAATGTTGAGGTGAAAACAGGACTCAGTTTTATTGAAAACAGACCACACATAGTTCTCCATCAGGCCCTCTTTTATACACTGACTGATGCACAAGACTGTAGACCTACACAAGGTTGGAATGGGCTACAAGATCATCCCCAAGCAGCTTGGTGAGAAGGTGACAACAATTGGTGCAATTATTCGCAAATGGAAGAAACACGAAATAACTATCAATCTCCCTCTGTCTGGGGCTCCATGCAAGATCTCACCTTGTGGAGTTTCAATTATCATGAGAACGGTGAGGAATCAGCCCAGAACTACACGGGAGGATCTTGTCAATGATCTCAATGCAGCTGGGACCATAGTGACCAAGGAAACAGTTGGTAACGCACTACACTGTGAAGGACTGAAATCCTGCAGCGCCCACAAGGTCTGCCAATGAACATCTGAATGTTTCAGAGGAAAACTGTGAGAAAGTGTTGTGGTCGAAATCGAGCTATTTGGCATCAACTCCACTCGCCATGTTTGGAGGAGGAATGCTACCTATGACCCCAGGAACACTATCCCCATGGAAACATTATGTTTTGGGGGTGTTTTTCTAGCCACATTGCCCCTAAACAAATAACATCTAATTTATTATAAAGAAATGTAAAAATTACTTATCTACAGCCGACAGAAAAAAGTCCCTGATAGACTATGTTTTATGAAAGATCAATAGTGAATATTTGAGAAACATTGCCAGCATTATTTGGAATGACGGCTAAATGGATGGAACCCATTAGATGCACAAATCCTGCTATTAAGTGCTTTATCTAGTTCCTTTTAAGTAGGTTTGTATACTTTGAAGACTGATTGAGCATCTTCACATTCAAGAGCCATGGGGAAAGGGATAGGTATGCTGGTCCACAGACAGTACGAAATTCCATAGATCAGAATTCAAAGAAAGATGATACCTAAGTGCATTAGGAAGAGGTGGAATGCTAACCTGTAATAAGGATAGAAATGTATCTTGAAAGGGCTGTTTGGGTTTGTTGGATGCATATAGTATTTCAAGAGCTCCATGACAGCAGTACCTAAACTAACCTTTGAGAACAAATGTGCAGCCACCACTAAGAAAGACAAACAAGGATACAAGAAGAATAAATCAGAATGCGTTGGTTTTGTGTGTTCCCATTAGGTATACATTAGAGTTTCTATTAACATTTTTAGTTTCCTTGTATAGAGAGAAATACCACTGATTAACCCTTCCTGTGTTCACAGGACTTGTGAGTTTAAAGCACTTTTAGTGGTGCCAGTCAACAACAAACACCACACATACTATCTCTAGGTGTCGGTTTACAAATGGGCAATTGATTTCAATGGTGATGAAAGTCGCCTTGTCAACTCACATGAACTTAAATTCAACTTGCGTTTCCAGGTCTTGAAAGCATTTGCATCAATTTATTAAATTTACTGATTTGGTTTGTGAGTTGAAACTACTGACTTGATCGACATCTTGACCCCTTATTGAATTAACCTCCCTTTATTCGGATGGACAGAAATAAACATAATTCAAAGATCACTTACTACAGTGATGAATGATCTTGTATACAATACATCTCAAAAAAGACTTCAAATCTCTAATATGTAAACTTTGAAATGAGCTAGCCATATAGGCCAGCTGGTTCTTATCTGACATCACAATCTATATTTCTATGCGGGTTTAAACAAGGATTTGTGCAGTATGGTATTTGACTGATAAAGATAAAAAGAAATGTGCACATTATGCTTGATCAAGGACTTGTTACGTACTGAGATAAAAAGGAATGAGGATACTTTTCATTCGCAATTGAAAAATATGCTGAGTGTAACTAGGTGAAAAAGGATGCAAAATAAAATGCATTTAGAGAGAATTTGATTTGATCTATTTTCACAAAATGTAAGAAAAGGGGTACACACTGGAATATAGGATAGTTGTTTTATGAAATACATAGTTGATTGGGGACAACATGGATAACAAGAATAGAATACCCTATTACCTTAAGTGGGCCATTGAAGGCCAGTAGCCACCAAATGGCATACATGTGGCCGCAGGCTAGATATGTGAGGCAGCAGGTCATATATTACCTCTGCTATATCATGAAGGTGCCTGTCTACTTCTGTGACAATTACAAACCACCTACCTACCATGTTTGCATTGTTCAGGTGGCAGTTATGCTTTTATTCGAGTCAACAGCTTGATAGACAGGGCTCAGCTTGTCATTTGGTTAGGGAAGACATCCATTTTTTTCTACAAATGGGTTTTAATTTAATTGCTTAAGTGTCATAACTCTAATTGTACGGATCCACACAGACAGCTGGTTTATTAAAAAAACGTACTTGTGTCACATAATGTGTTGAAAATGTGGCCTTCATTATGTTATGTTCTTCAAAAAATAAAAAAAATGGTGCTTTTGTAAACACATATATATATAACCCTTATTAAAAGTTCAAGTAAACAAAATGGCCACCAATTCCTGGGTGAGAGATTTAAAGAGCTGTAGAAGACATGTATACATTTTATACTTTAGACTTGTATTAATTACCATGGGTTTTTGAATAACGATGATTATTTATGACTGGAAAGAAGTGTTATCTCTGGAAATGGATGGGTTTTGCCATCTTTATTGGAGAAAAGAGGATTATGAATTTGCATTATTGCAAATGAGCATATGCACAATTTTCATGGGTGCGTGATGTCATGCATGAGTCTACCCTCAAAATGTCTCAGGATACTTTCTCGCATCCTCTTTCATGCATGCACATTGCTAGAATCAGGCATTGTTCATGCAAAGTGAATGTGGAACAAGTGCATTATATTATATAAAGGTAAGGGGTTAATGCTCGGGAATCAATACAGTTGATGATTTATGTAAAGTTTTTAATGCCTTATATTGGTGATACTTTACTAATAATGCACTCACTAAATAAAATAAAGCCTCCACTTATTATTTCACACCCAGCCCTCCAAACTCTAGCCCTTGCCCTGGTTCACTTGATTTATAACACCTCATTAGTATTAGTTAAAGGCAATTTATTATTTGGAGACAAGGAACAGTTGTTTGTATGCAGCTCTAAATAGAATCCCAATATACCATCCAAATATTTTAGGAGATTTGCCCAGCTGTGATTATCAGCAAGCTCTATCAAACTGTGCGTTCAAGGGGTGAGATAAGATAAGACAGAATAAGATAAATCTGAATAGAGCAAACTTTACGAAAGCATGGCCAAAAAGGGTGAATGGAGAGTAAGAAAGCACCTTGTGTTATTATGTAAGGGTACGATGGCTCCTAGCTTATGCCACTCCAGTGGATATAAGCTAAAAAATAACAATTTGCATTAATGGAGGTTAGAGGAGCTATATCTATCTAGTACCTTGGAGGGGACCTTCAGAACCATAAATGCGCCATAAGTGAGAAACAACCACTTATAAGTTTGACACCTGATGGATTTAATAGCTTGAAGCTCGTTTGTCCATGTTGCTAAAGTTAGCTGTTTTTCAACCAAAATTGTGTTGATGTCTCTGGGGGAAACAAATAACAGTTTCCTTTCACCTAAAAGCTAATCGATGAGCTTTCAGGTCAATTGGACACTGTTATTTCAGAGATGGCTAGCAATCATCCTGGTTGGCTACAGATTTTTGTTAAATCTGTTAGACTGCTAGAGAAAAATACAGCGGCAAAACACACTTCTCATTTATTTGTTACGTGTTAACCTTAGCCTTGTGTTACATATTTTCTTAATTGCCAACAATCTGTAGAATTTAAATATGGCATGGTTAACAAGTACATAATAAAAAACACACAGACACAGCAGGAGTTCTGGACCCCGCTGATGAGCTTACAGTCTAACCGTATGGCACTTTCACACAAAGTCCCTAACAAGAATTGTGGGAGTTTATGGGGGCCCTGGGCACTAATAACGGCTCATTTAATACCTCATCCCATTTTTTTCCTGTTTACGTTGATTTGCAAACAAGCACTTATTGACTGCTTTTCTTCCATGTTTTATTAGGTTCTAAATGATCTGTGCATAGGACAGGTTTTAGCAAACTCATCCTTTTTCCCAAGCAAGCAAGAGGAGGTACCAGAGGGATCCCAATAATGCCATGGAAACCGGAGCAAGAAAAAAATGTGAAGCTGTCACGTTACTCTACAGTGGGGAGGGAGGTTTTTTTTAACGTTAAACACAATTCTAGACAATTGCAAATTATATTTTGTATGTTATGGCTAAAACCGTAGAATGTTATTTCATCTTTATGTTTGTTAAAAAAAAATGATAAGCACAAAGCATACTCTACAAAGGTCTACCTTGTAATTTTTTGACAACAGGGGCACTTTAACAATGAGCAATCACGAAGAAGAAATGGACCATACGAGAGATTTTACATGGTTGTTTAAATAGAAGTGTATATATTCATAGGTAAGGACGGGAATAAAATGAGTCAAGTGGAGCTAACCATTTCGTGCCAAAAGCTGAGTAGGAGCAAACTGAGTGGGATCTCCTTCAGTAGACCTCCTCCCTGTTCAAACCTAGAAGAATGCAGTAATAAGGTTGTGAATGCTGAGCCAAGTCTACATTAAGAGCAAAGTCTGAATGGTTGCAAAATTACTATTTGTCTACCTTTCTTTTCCAGTACCAACCTGATAACAGCTAACAGACAAGGAAGACAAGTCGAGAACATTTTGCTCTCTTTTTAGCTTGAACGTGTTATACATGATATCTGATATATAGTCTAGCCACTATAACAGCTGCACTTTCTTCCATTTTGTTTTATATGGGACGTAAATGCAAAATCGCTCATGGCATTTTTTTTAATGTTCCCCGGACAGTTTAACAATTCAGGCTTTGCTTCAAAACCCTTTAACCTTCTTGTATACATGCACTTTCCAATTATATATGTTGTCCTTTATATATTCCGGGCAATGTTCCTTCTGTTTTTACAGGTGAACGGTGATACATCTTTGATGATACACAGCCTTTTTTACCTCCATGTACCAAGGTCTAACAGATAAATTACCACCCGGTTTGATAAACTAACTGTTTTGGTCCCTGGATTATGAAGATAACACTATAAATCATGGCAATGGTACTCAATCAACAAGCCTAACTAAATATCTTGGTTTTATAAGCAAGCTGTATATTGACAGAGCCTGTATTACAAAGTTAGTTCTATCACCAAAAATAAATGATTAGCTACCGTAGCTACTGTATAGACATTGGGCAGCTAAAATTGAAATGTATCATTCAAAGCCAACAACACAAAATGCTGGTTAGTCACTCAGTCAGCAAGTAACAGATTTGGGAGATTTTTTTATATTTCATTTTGTTCTCACACATTTTATAAACTTTGAATTGTTAGCTTAATATAAATAAAAGGTAAATATTGGCTGGAAACGGGTTACTGGGAAAAAGCGTTATGTCAGAAGCATTTAGGAACATTCTAAAACAGTGTGATTAGGGAAATACAATAGCAGCCTTAAACAGAATAAAATTGTATTGGAGAAAATATTCTGTTCCACTACAACTATCTAAAGTACTAGCAATAGTGATGAGATTGGGCTATTCACCATTAATGCATGTTTGCCATAAAACCGTGCTGGGACTGAGGGATTGCTGATGTAAAGGGCTTTCCGGCAGCCGTACATATCACTATTGGTCCGTCCCAATAATAAGAATAATACTGATAATAATAATGATATTATATGGTGCTTTTTAACATTGACAGATGTTGCAAATTGTCCTAAAACTTGAAAGGGACTTTTATCCTAAAAATATATTTTGCTCCCTTGCCTTATCTTTGCTCTGCACAAAATTATTATTACGTTTTAATTCATAATACACCAGCTGATTCCTTGGTGCATTTACAATGAGTGTAGAATACAAAATTTTCAGTAACTATATATTGTACAAGACTGACATCAACAAATGAAAAACATAGTAGTACAGAAAAAGAGGGGGCCCTGCTCTTAGCTTACAGTCTTTAAAAACAGTCAAAGGCATGGATCTCCCATAGCATTATAAAAAGGTACAAAGCCAACTATGTGTATAAAGTATGGCGCCAGGCAGCTACTAAGTGCATTTGGATTGTTAAGGGTAAACATATAACACTAAAAAAAAATCATCACTTTATGACTAAAGTAAATCGATGAACTATCAATGCAAATATAGCTGGTCTTGATGAAAAAAGCAGATATTTATAGATCCTTGCAGTGGCATAAAGGGAAGGCAAACTTTTTATAATAGTATATTATATCCTAGTTTCCATAACTGCAAATAGCCAGAAAAGGTTAATAATGTTAATAATCTAAAAACCACAGTATCACTCCCAAGAGAAGCTCCTACTACATGAAGAAAACATGTAGAACAGAGTTTGCAAATTAATAAGGCAATGCTGAATGAAACATCTCTCTTGAGCTTCTTCACTAAGACACAATCCTACGAAGACCCATACTCTGACTGAGTAGTTCCGCTGTTGTCACGTTCTACCCAGGTTATGGAGCTGCATATCTCTGTCTTGCCACAGTTTTTCTGTTTTGCTACAATCCATTCCTGGCTTTCCATATGCTCTGTTCTGATCTTCTATTCCTTGCTTCCAGTTCTGCTCTTTGTGTGTTTGGATTTCATGTTTTGTTTGTTTAGTACCTCTGTAGGCAGGGTTTAGTGTTAGGACCCACTGTATATTTGAGTTCTTTGGCATAGTGGTGGGCATACTATGGCCATAAAATGTGACGGAATCTCCAATAGTTATCTTATAGTCCTAGGCTAGTCCTGTTTGGTCCTGTGGTTTCTGTGTACTCCTGTTATGTGTTGCCTGGTCAGTCTGGGCAGCTCTGTGCTTTGTTGTCCTGTCTTGTATCCCCGGTAGAGGGGTGTCCTGTCTTGTAACCCCGGTAGGTAGAGGGGTGTCCTGTCCTGTAACCCCTAGAGAGGTGTCCTGTCCTGTAACACCGGTAGACGGGTGTCCTGTCCTGTAACCCCAATAGAGGAGTGTCCTGTCCTGTTCATGTCAGATCTTAAGTATTCCTTGTCTTGTTCCCTGTTGTGTCCTGTATTATGTATATCTTGTCTGGTTATGCTTCTTGCTTGGTCTCCCTGTCCCTTGCTCGCTATGTTTCAGCTGTTACTCTGCTTAGCTTTCACACTCCCACCCTGCAGCATCCCGCACATGATTCTAGTGCTATGTCTCATGCCTGCTCCAGGGTGCCTGCAGATTATCACTGTGCTTCGTTCTGGACTACATGCGCTGCTATGTCAGGGCACTGGTATGTGGCTGCACAACTCTAGGTGCTCAACACCCGAGTGAGTGCAGTCGCCCTGCACCAGGCTCTGTCCTGTGACTGCGCTTCTGCATCCTGAGCTCCTGAACTCCTGAACTCCATCTTTGGGCACTCTGGGTCATTACAGTCGTCTGTATGGCCCCAGTTCCTGACAGCCGTAGAGATCTTCCTTGCCGCTAAAAGCTCAATTGCTCAAGGGATTAACCCTTTCTAATCACCCAAACACTAGTTGAGACTTAATGTAGGATGCAAATAGAACTGAGTTTATTTGGAACAGCATATATATTTATACACACAAACATATTTAGATCAGGAGTATAATCCCATTAACTACCAGACAGCCCAGAACCTCTAAGGCCAGCAATACCCACCCGACAAAGAGTCACTATTTCGGGGTACTGATGGAGAGCTCAGGGTCCAAGGATGTTGGGACCCTGAGTGACAACACGTATTACGTCCTAGGGAATATACCATACAGTACCCAGCCAGAGTTCCAGAGCCGCGGCTGGGTAAACCCCGGTTCTAATGATGGGTAATAAAACCACGTTTCCGAAATGAGCCCCCTCTCTGGAACTGTCACAACCCTGGGTTAATAAGTGACGTTTTAATAATCATTGGCTGTGATTTCTATATATGTGTGTGATTGTTGTTTGCGCCTTTGTTCTCCCTCATGTGCCACCCCTGTCCATGTTTCACATGTCTTCCCCACAGACTGTAACCCTTCGTATCCCGGACACCATCGACCATACCAGCGCACGCTATTAACCCACAGGTGGTGGGGTACGAACCAGGAATGATTTTGGAGAAGGAGCCTCTATGGATTTCCTTTCACTTGGACTTCCAGGAGAGCAGAGGTTGACCGGCGCAGTTGCCGAACGCTCGCCGGCTATCTCGCGGTCCTTCCCGGGAAAACTTTGTACTGTTGTCGCTCAGGGTTCCTTCGTCCGTTCACGTCACTTTTTGGACAGGATATCCTCAGGATCCCAGGCTATCCATCGCTACCCGGGCTCCTTCGGGATCACCCCAGGTATGACAGCTAAAGTTATACGAACATTGCAGGGCTCGGTGGCCTAAGCGTGGCGCCAGACTGTCTGGGCAGGGCGGCTAGATGTGGACATGATTTATGTGTGGGTTACCGTGACACACCAGGTAACGAGATGCTGTGCAGGTGTTAAACTTTTAAAGCATTAACTGAACCTGTCATTGATGGTATTACATATTTTTACGATATAAGATCTTCACGTGATTGGTATAAAAAAAGCTTCATAGCAATTGATCACATACACCAAAACTGCACACTTTAAGCTTTACATGTGATTATTTAGTAATTACTGTTCAATAATCTTTACATTTGTTTACTAAAGAGTGACATGCAAAAAGAAAACTAACTTAGGTCCCCAATGATATACAGTTTTATTTTTGTACAGATACACTGAGTCACCATTTTTTAAAACCCTAAGCATTTGCTAAGCCAATATTCTTAATAGTAGTCTCTGTAGACTGAGGCTTGAGCCAAAATACAACTAGCAAATAACCCTTCATACCGTACCTTGCTGACATAAACACTGATTTCTTTGCATTGGATATGTGAGCAATGTATATAGCATTAGGGGTCCCATGAGTGTTGGAATGCAGAGCTAAACCAGAGAAATCCATCTGAAATGTTAGCAGATTAACCTCAATTCATAAAGCTACAGAGCCAGAATAAGTACTTATTCTGCACTGATGGGATCTAAAATGGTAAAACAACCAGAACACTTATGTTAGAAGCATATAATTCGATGGCAGATAAGAACCATCCCACTCATCTAGTCTGGAGAGACCTTAATCAGGCGTTGGTCTTATCTTAGATTCAAGTTAGCTATAGCTATCCCATGTATGTTAAATTCCTTTACTGTATAAGACTCTACAACTTCTGATGGGAGGCTACTCCAGTTATCTACCACCCTCTGAGAAAATAGCATGTTCATGCACTTCCAACCTTATGCTGTTGTCGGGAATCCCTAGCCGAGACCCCGACGGAGCGTCTCACCTGAGTACCCGCTAGCCGCGGGTACCGGGTCCAACGATGCCACATGGCCGGCTCTGGGCTCACCCTGACAGCAGGTTTGAAAACAGGCACTGAGTACTACTCTAAGGTACTTACCTCAGGGACCCGGGTTCATCTTGGATTCCGCAGCGTCGCTATGGCGATGGAAGACGCGGTTACGTTCCCAACGCCCAGGAGCGCCCTCCCCCCCGGGCTATTTATAGCTCTCCTACACTTACCAACCACCCGTGCTTATGGTTAACACGCTAGAGTGCCCTGTAACCCTGACCCTGGCTACATTACTGGACTTCGCTGTATTTAGTGAATCAGACCCTGTCTACACTATTGGGTATATCCTGCATACCAGACTCCTCATCTACACTCCTTACAGCTGTGCTGTGTCACAAGCGGGGCATGGTGAAAAACTTTGACAAAAATTGCCCTGGGGCCCCCCAACTTCACTAAGCAACATGTGTTACAGTGTCACATTTGCCCCAAATAGCTTGTGAGTGCCACATTTGCCCCAAGCAGTTTATCAGTACTATCCTAACCCCTAAACAGCCTGCCTGTGCAATATTTGCCCCCAAACAGTGTATCTGTGCCATATTTGCCCCTTGGCCCCCACCAACATACACTCTGGCACACATATATGGCCCCCTAGAGACACAGGCCCTGACGCGGTTGTGACCCCTGTGGTTATGCCACTGTACATATGTAACTGAAGTAACCACAAACAAAGGAAAAAAAAACAGATACTTTGGTGCATGGCTTTGTCTTCTATTTAGTACCGGCAACATAGAACCACTAACACGCATCATCTTTATAATGTTAAACGTAACAAGAAGGATTATCTATCTTATATTAACTAGTTCTTCTAGATTTGTCAAACAAATTGCTTAAGGCCTCAGCCTATAGACTGATATATATATATATATATGATAATGGGACCACCCTAGCTGAAACAAGTGAAACATAGAATCTGATGGCAGATAAGAACCATTCGGCCCATCTAGTCTAGGCCACCCTTTATTTCTTTATCTATGCATTAAAATTTTTGAGGGATAAGAATCTCTGGTGGTTCTTACGCCTCTGCTAATGCATATCAGATTTCACCTTCTTGAAGCTGTAAACGCATATTAGCCATTTTATGCATAGTAACATGACGGCATCTTGTGACATATAAATAGTTTAGACAAATACCCGAAAAACAAATTAAAAGTACACAGAAATGCGAAATCTGTGTGAAGAATTTAGGGTTTCTGTATGCAAATCAGCTTTTCCTTATCCCACAGGTTCCAACATTCAATGGATTAAGATAAAGTTAGGCCAAAATAATTGTTTATTTGCATGCCTTTATTTTCAGATACATAATTTTGATTACTCCTAATTAGCGCAGTATCTTTACTTGAGATTGCAAGCAAATTCTGCATGCTTGGATGTAGCATATGCGTATGTTCAACATATCTGAGAATTATTCTAGAGAGGTATTTTATGGTACTTTCCAGTCAACATTATTTATTAGGATACTTTATTTATTTGTATCCATCCAGTATACGAAGCCCCTCCAAAAAAAGAAGTGTTTGTGCATGAGCAATGTTGGCAGGTGAATGGCATGACATCATACAAGACATGCATTGTGTTATATTGGAGTCAGAAAATGGGACTCCCCTGGCTGCCTCCAACAAAAGCTGGAAGTGTACTAAAGTATGCTTCTTGTGCATGCCTTGTAAATGTAATGTTCTGTAATGTGTACTCTGTTCTCTTTGAAATCCGTGGTAGTAGGGACTGTCCATGTACCCTGAGATTTGTGTAAAAGGCTTCAAGGTATGCTTTCAGTACCGTACTTACCGGCGTATAGCACGCACCGGCGTATAGCACGCACCCTCGCCGTGACCGGAAGTGAGGGTGACGCGGCTGCCGGTCGTGCAGCTCTATGGTTTATCGGCGTATAACACGCAGGTAGGTTTTCGGCTTTTTTTTGTTTTACCGAAAGCGCGTGTTATACGCCGATAAATACGGTAATCTTACTAGGTCAAATATACAAAGGTCTAAAGAAATGTAAAAGGAAATATATCCCTTGAAGAAGAGAATTTAAAGGGATGGTTTACCTACCAAAGAAGAATGCATATTAAAGTTCTCTGTGAGTGCTTTAATCTGCATTCATCAAAACAGAAAAAAAACAATATAAAGCACTTACCTGAGGTAGCCATGCAGCTTCCCCCCTCCCCCATGGACCAATAATATTTGCAACTGATTGGCATTCGGTTTCTAGGATTTATCATTAATGCAGAATAACTAAAGGTTGCTGTATCTTTATATAACCCCACTGTGGTAATCTAGGATTTCTTTTTTTACCATGCCAGCAACGTATTTGACAACTGAGCTTAGAAAAATAGTCTTTTAAACAAAATCCAGAAAAAAAGGCCACAGAGAGACCTGTCTATAAACACTGATTTTACAAGATAAACACACACTCATCTTCTAATTCTATGCCTTTATTGCGTTTTTTGTCCCTTTGAGTATAAATATGTGCGTTTTTGGGGAAATGTCTTTTCTCAGTGGAAGGTTAATCATGTCATTTTACTAAACATTTCTTTTATAAACAGCTTCCTTTAACAAGGCAAACACAGCAGCCGGAGTTCATACATTGATAAAATAATCTCAGAATGATCTGCAGGGATCACTTCAAAATGTTTTATAGAATTTAATGAGCACAAAGCTCACAGCCAGCCTGCAGCTTGCAAATGAGAAGAACTTTCAAAGAAAATTGACACTTTAAGTTTTAACTTTTATGCAGAAATGTCTGGGATCTATTAATCTTACATCGACCGACCCTTTCCCTCTCACAAGCCTGTGTCTATCTTCTCTTTGTAACCTGAAATATTTATGCCTTTATAGTGCTGGCCCCATAAGAGATACAAACTCAGAAAAGGTCAGGGTAATTAATTATTATTATTTCTATTATCATTATTATTACCTTTTTTATATATATGACGCTACCAATGTATGCAGTACAGATACATCAGGTAAATAGGGCCCTGCTTACAAGCCAAAAATTGTTCTAGTAAATGATTAGGTCATAGTGGCAGGCCAGTCAAGCAGCTGCCTGGGGTGCGTGGAATAAGGGGGGACCAAAAGTCACCCCAAAATGTAGAAGTCAGGTTACGTACCTGATAGGGCTACAACAGAATCATTGGCAATTTGCGGGAGACAAAAAGATCTCTGCCTAAGTTGAATACAAATGTACCCCACTTTGGTCTAGTACTGAACCTGGGAGGCAAAAAGTCATAAGGTATGAATCATCTAGAATAGTATACTAAAAGATATTACACATTTCAAATTCTGGTCATCTAAAGTTTCATAGAAACATTTTTTATCAACCAATGAAGGACACACTCTAAATCAGGGGTGGGCAATTAATTTTCCCATGGGGCCACATGAGAAATTGGAATGGTTTTAGAGGGCCAGACCTCTACAAACTACAAACTCCGAAGCCTTGTCCATTTTGTTAACTTATGTGCTGTTTAATAAAGTTATTCAAGCCTACGTCATTGGTAGAGGTGCTTGAATAAGTAAGGCCTGAATAACTATTAGCACAGCACAGAAGTGAACAAAATGAACAAGGCTTCGGAGTGCATACCGTATTTTTCGCTCTATAAGACGCACCTGCTGATAAGACGCACCTAGATTTTAGAGGAGAAAAAAAATATTTTGAGCTAAAAAATGGGCTAAAATATTTATTACAATAACTGAATAAGCTATGAACACAGTAAGACACACGCAGTAAGACACACACAGACACAGTAAGACACACACAGACACAGTAAGACACACACAGACACAGTGAGACACACACAGACACAGTAAGATACACACACAGTAAAGACACACAC